>JAOXYA010102760.1:0-10823 GCA_028565675.1 Sorex palustris | reverse complement strand
TGCCTGGGTTCCTCTGCCAGTTCTTTCATGCATGAGGCCCATCCGGACGTGTGGAGAGTGGTCCCAGCATGGCCGTGACTGGCTCTGGAGGTCCTCAGCTGCTGGGGCTCTGCTCGGGGCCGGCGGGGGGGGGAGAGTAACTCAACCCTCCCCCCTTCAAGGGGCCCCCGGTGAGGACAGCCAGGCGTGGGGGCAGGAGACTAAAGAAAGTAAAAAAAAAAAGAGAAAGAAAGGAAGGAAGGAAGGAAGGAAGGAAGAGAGAGAGAGAAAGAGAAAGAGTAGTGGAATGCGGGGGGAGGGGCACTGGGGATTTTTGTGGTGGAAGGGATGGGTGAAGGGATGGGTGTTTGATGATTGTATGATCGAAGCTCAACCATGAAAGCTCTGTCACGGTGAATCAATAAAAACGGGAAGAAAAAAAAAGAAAAGGTGATGGCCACTGGCAGCTTGATAGAGCTGGCCAAGGGGTGGGGGTCGGCTGTCCACGTGCTGGGTCCCTCATGCCCAAGTGCGGGTGAGACCTGGTATCTTGCTGTGGGGTCTCCTCCCCCTCCCCCTGGGGCTCTGCAGGCGGTTTTTCAAACCACAGCAGCATGGGCGGGGCAGGGAAGGGATGATGTCATTGGTCTAAGCCGGTGGCCCCTGTGGGCAGCAGCTCAGCATTGCAATGCCAAGTCCGTTTCTACACATCCTCCCACCAGAACTCAGGGAACCAATGCTCTTCTTTTCTTTGCTGGTGAGCTATGTTTGTATCTGTGCATTTGGGGAAGCTCCGTCCGGTGGTGCCCAGGGCTTACCCCGGTTCTATGCTCAGGGAGCACTCCTGACAGTGCTCAGGGAACTCCAGGTGCTGGAGATCCAACAACCAGGGTCAGCAGCGTGCACGGCAAACGCCTTAACCCTGGCCCCGTCTCTCCAGCTCTTGGTTCTTTTTTGGCAAGACCAGAGTTCACGGTGCCAAGGTGCTGGTCGAGATTCCCTGGAAGCACATTATCTCCCTGCTCAAGGAGGTTAAGTGTCTTTTTAAAAGCCTGGGATTTGTGTGTTTGGCTGTGCCATCAGAGCAGGGAACTTTCCAGGGGCACTCGAAGTCCTTAGGGAAAAAAAAAAGATTTTCCCAGCAGAGATTTTCGCCATGGTTTATTTATCAGGAGCCCACAGCCCCCAAACGCTCTTCAATAAATTACATCATCTCCTGGACGGGAGGCCTCCACGGATTCGCATCCAAGTCACAAAGTGAAAATTGGAATTTAAATTTGGCTGCCGGGAGCTCCCCGCCCTCTCCGGCACACGCAAGCAAGCTCCCAGCTCTGTCCCCTGGTGAGGGCGGGAGGGCTGCGGGGAGGAGCACCAACCTCTGGCCCAGCTCGGCCTTTGCTGCCCCCGCCGCCGGGTGGGAGCCCTGAATCTCCGTGTTGTGGCTTTTCCCAAAACTGGACACTCTGTAGCCAGCCTGAAGAGGAAACGTCACCTTTGCGCGTGCGCGAGTGTGTGCGCGCGCGCGTGTGTGTGTGTGTTTGTGTGTGTGTCTGTCTGTCTGTCTGTCTGTCTGGGTGGGTGGGGGAACAGCACACATCATGAAGCCCTTTGGGGAACTGCCAGAAGCCTACGGCACCCCAGACCCTAGGGAACCCTCTTTTCCTTGTGATATCAGGGACCACCCAAGTCGTCCGAAATAGTCTTCGCCACTTCAAGCTTAGCCAGCATCTCCTGCCCCCGAAACCAGGCCGGCACGATTTTAAAAGCAAATGAGCAAATGAGAGTTTGTACCACTTGTCCTCACTGGGAGAGGAGAGAGAGGAGTTTTTGCATTATTTGGGGATTTTGGGGGGGGTTCTATTTCTCTGGCTCCGAGAAAGGGCTGTCTGGACCTTTCCCACCCTTTTGGCGAGTGGGTCCTGCAGGAACATCATAATGACGGCCCCTAGGGGGTGGGGGGCCCTCCTGCTAGCCGGAAGCCTCCCCCCTCCAGCCTGGCCTGGCCGATCCCCCCCCCCCCAGAGCAGGGACATTCAAGGCCCTCAATCTTTGGGATGCGTGCTGACTAGGAGGGAGTCTCTGAGCGTTCTGCTCATCCTGGGGTCTCCCCTTAGGGAGTAACCTTGGGGCAAGGAAGGAAACTGGATGACCCAGGAAGGGGGAACATTTGTTTCTCCTTGTCTCTCTTTCCTTCCTTCCGGTGGGGATGACGGTGTGATGCCGAAGTGTGCTCCCTCTCTCCCTCTCCCTCTTCCTCTCCCTCTTTCTCTCCCCCGCCCTCGCTCTCCCTTTCTCATGCACAGACATGCACATGCACATCTGGTGGTGGTGCAGTTCATCTTGGTGCTTGAACACTGCGTGTCACCTCCTTTGTTTTTTTTAATTGGATCACTGTGAGCTAGACCCTTACAAAACTTCTCATGATCAGGTTCCAGTCATACAGTATTCCAACACCCACCCCTCCACCAGTGCACATTCCCCAGCACCAGTGTCCCCAGGCTCCCTCCCATCAGCGCTCCCTCCCCAGCCTGCCTCTGAGGCACTGTGTTTTGCAATGCAGATGCTGAAAGGTCATCACTATCTCCCTTTACCTACCTTCAGCACTCATCTCTTGCCCAGCGTGATCATTCCCAGCTGTTATTGTCATCCTGGCCTCTTCTTCATCTGACCCACCCTCCACCTCACACACACTGTGATAGATTCCCACCACTGGCCAGTCCTCCTAGCCTCTCTTTTCCCTGGCCATGGATAGTGCACCACAAGTGAAGGAGGTGACCAAAGATATATCGTAGAAGACTGATATTCAGGGGCTGCAGTGATAGCACAGCGGGGAGGGCGTTTGCCTTGCACGCAGCCAACCCAGGTTCAATTCCCAGCATCCCATAATGGGTCCCTGAGCACCGCCAGGAGTGATTCCTGAGTGCAGAGCCAGGAGTAACCCCTGTGCATTTCTGGGTGTGACCCCAAACTTCACTATCACTATCATCCCATTGGTCGTCAAATTACTCGAGCGGGCGCCAGTAATGTCTCAATTCCTCCCAGCCCTGAGGTTTTAGCAACCTCTTCTTTCTCATCTTTTCCTAATTATTAGAGGCTCCCTCAGGGTCAGGGGAATGAGACCTATTGTCGTTACTGTATTTGGCATATTGAATACGCCACAGGCAGCTTGCCAGGCTCTGTCCATGCGGGTGGGATACTCTCAGTAGCTTGCTGGGCTCTCCGAGAGGTATAAATGGGTAGGAAGTGTCTTATAATGTGTCCGGAAAGCGGCCTGGAGCATGGTGGTGGTTGGGTAGTGGAGGTCGGCTGCCGGGGCTGGGTCCCTGTGGGTGGGGAGGGCTCTCACCCGCCCCACAGCCTGGCGTGGAGTTCCAACCCAAAAATTAAAAAAAGAAAAAAAAAGACAAATATCCAGGTCCCCTCCGTGACATGTGTGATAATGGAGCAACGCTGTTCTTTCGTGCTGCACAAGGCAGAGCCACTGGTGAGTGTGTGTGTGTGTGTGTGTGTGTGTGCAAATGTGTGTGCATGTGGGTGTGTGAATGTGTGCCAGTGTGTACGTGAGCGTATGGGAATGTGTGTATGCTAGCGTGTGCACGAGTGGATGCAGAAGCACCAACACGGATCCCAGTGACCCCCAAGGCCGGTGGCTCTTCCTGGTGTGTGAACCAGGGTCACATTTGGGCTCGGCCCGACTCCGCCTTAGCACCAGGCTTAGGAAGGGGCAGCTGGGCTACCAGCCGGATCTCAGAAACTGTTCCGGTACAGCTGTGCCTGCTGGGGGCATCCACCTCAGCCAGCGTTTCTGTCTGGAGGTGCCAGGATGCGGGGGGGGGGGATCGCAGTGTCTCAGTGGTCTGCCCGTCAGACACCCCGAGCATCTCCCGCCGTGCTCCCTACTGCTTGAGGGGCTGGTCTGGCCCCTCGTCTCTCCTCCCGGTACAGACTGGTAGCTGGTCTGAGACGTGGGTTCCAGTGAGGCAAGCGCCTGGGCTTACCCTCCCCTCAACATCTCTCTTCTGCATCTGGGCGGCTGGGAGCTTGGTCCTCCACCCTCACAGAGAACCTTCTTGAACTTCTGCCAGGCCCCGGCACCCGGATGCTGGCTAGAGCCCCAGGGAGTAAATCCGGGGACGTCTGCCGCCTCCGATGCTAACTCTGTGCCTGCCTGACCAGGCCGCCTTGGCACCACTGTTGGCCGTCACCAATCGACTCTGACCCAATCCCAAGGCCCTTTCAGTGAAGCTTTTACAAAGGCCCAGGCTGGCCTCGGTTTCCTCGGCTGAGGAGGCTGCCTGGGCTGTTCTCATGCTTGCTGGTCACAGACGTCGTGTCCAGGGCCCCGTGGCCAGCAGCCCCCTCCCCCCCACCCCCGGCTGGCCTCCTTCTCTGGAGCATCAGCTCAGCCCAGCTGACGCGGCGGCAGACACGGGAAGGCGGCCCAGCCTCGAGAGAAGGCCTGGCAGGAAGCAAAGTAGGACATGATCCTGGAGACAGGCCCCAGGAGCCCAGCGGCGGCGGCGGCAGCAGCAGCGCCACTGGGTCTGCCAGGCCGGCCGGACGCCAGGGGAGGGACCAAGAAGGCTGCTCTCCAGCAGGTCTGCGAGCTGGACCACGAGGCAGAGGGCCCTGGAGTGTCCCTCCTCGTCGGGAAGGGGGCCGGGGGTCTCCACCACAGTGGAGCTGCCTTTGTCACTGTCCTCTGCATCAACTCTCCCGTCGTCCTTTGTGCAAGAAACCCATGAAGTAAAGACAAAAGGAAGCACTTTTTCCTTCCAACCACCCAGGTGACGAGAACACACACGAGCCTGGGGGACAATAGGATGTACATTCCCCCGTCGCTCGCCGGTGTTGGGGGGAGCCATCCCACACTCCTTTTTACTCCCCCTGGAGGCTCACGGGGTGCAGATATACATGCTCTGCTCGCACTTAGCACAGGGCAGTGCGATTTCCCTTGGCCCCTGGCTGGAAACAGGAAGCCGTCCAGGTCCGGGCCAGGGACCAGGGCTGGCCGGTGCCAAGGAGAGTTCCCGGGGACCCAGGCCTGCTGCTCTAGCCTGGGCTCTAGGATGTGTTTAGAATCCCCTTCCCTGGGGGGCTGGAGCGTTAGCACAAAGGGGAGGGCGTTTGCCTTGCACTCAGCTGACCCGGGTTCGATTCCCAGCATCCCATATGGTCCCCTGAGCACCACCTGAGTGCATGAGTCAGGAGTATCCCCTGAGCATCGCCGGGTGTGACCCAAAAGAAAAAAAAGAAAAAGAAAGAATCCCCTTCCCTGAATTCTCATGCTCCCCACCCCCCCGCCCCCCCCCACCCAATATCTTCCCACCTCCCAGCCCTGGACTTGGGCAGCTGGACCTTTGCCCAGTGGTGTCCATCAGAAGATGGTGGCCGGCTCAGCAGGAAGTGGGGCTCCAGGAAGTGGTCAGCTCTGCTGTGTGGTTCTAGGCACAGCCACTGGGGTGTCCCCACCTGTCCCTTCCTCAGGGTTCCAGAGCACAGCCCTTTTCCGAAGTCTAGGCTTTGAGGGCTCCTGACACTGAGCCCCATTTTGCCAGGACCACTGGCATCAGAATTCAGACTTTTCTTCGCTCTTCAAACTGACTGGGGGCGGGGGGCAGGGGAGGGGGGCCAGATTCGGGGTGGGGGGATGCATTCTGGAGGCGCTTCCTCCTTTGTGAAGCAGAGATGTGAGCCCCCGCCTCCCTGAGCCACTGATAGAATCATGTGACACGTGATGGCTACGTTACCAGCCACCCCCCAAACCTCCCCAACCCAGGTGCAGGCCCACGGCTTCTTTTTTTTATTTTTTTGCTTTTTGGGTCACACCCGTCAATGAACAGGGCTTACTACTCCTGGCTCTGCACTCAGGAATTACTCCTGGCGGTGCTCGGGGGACCCTCTGGGATGCTGGGAATCGAACCCGGGTCGGCCGCGTGCAAGGCAAACACCCTACCCTTCGTACTACCGCTCCAGCAACGCCCCCCCCCCCCGACCCCGCAGGGCTTCTGACCACTGGGCAGAGGAAGTTCCTGGGGTTCTCAAAGGTCATCACCCTTAACCAGGAACTTTGTTTCATGAACAAAGGTACATAGCCCATTTCCAGGGCTACAGTGATTATTGACTGAATGGCTGCTCACTGATGTAGCAGGTAGCACGCGTGTGTACACACACACCTGAACACACATACTCACACACTCGGACACGCATATGCACACACATGCACTCATGTACTTACACACACTCACGCACCACGCACACATTTGCACACACACTCTTATGTTCACACTTGCACGCTCAAGCATACACACATTCACACTCACGCACATACTTGCACACACTCAAGCATGCACACACACGCACACACATTTGCACGCTCACACACTCGCCCGCATCTCTGATAGCTAGCTCTGTCACCGGCATGAGACCCCCACGGTTCACAGGAGAAAGGGAAGGAAGACACTCGCGTTTGTGGGTGCTGTGACCCTCCCCTGAGCTGGTTCCTTGGGACCTTCCCAGCCTCTGTCAGGGAGCGGGGCTGTGGACAAGGCTAAGGCAGCGTCTCCCGAAGCGGGTGATATGACCCCCGGGGGTGCTAGAATAATCCAGAGGGCACACGTGGTCTGGGTGCTACTGGGGAGGGACATTTTCTGTTTGTTCGGGTGAAGAAACTGCATTGCCGGGGGCTGGAGGGACACACACAGAGTGGAGATTTTTCTGAAAGGGGATTTGGAAGCCAAGTCAATTTAGGGAGCTCCCGGCTAGAACAAAGCCAAGGTCAGAGGAAATGAGTCTGGCACGGGGCTGGCTTCGTGCTCACTTTCTTCCTGTGCTCTTTTTCTCTCTCTCAAGGCGGCATGAACAGGCCACGTTATGTTTTTATCATTTTGGGTCCACTGCACGCAGACCACTTGGAGATTCGTGGTGATCACATCCCAGTCCACTTAGGATTGATCACCTTATAGGGCCACAATGTCTTCTTTTTTGTGTGTGTGTGCTTTTTGGGTCACACCCGGCGATGCACATGTGTTACTCCTGGTTCATGCACTCAGGAATTATTCCTGGCGGTGCTCGAGGGACCATACGGGATGCTGGGAATCGAACCTAGATCTGCTGCGTGCAAGGCAAACGCCCTACCTGCTGTGCTATTGCTCCAGCCCCTACAATGTCTTCTTGTAATGAGCAGTAGTTTTGGTTTGTTGGGCCTTAGGGGGAGATGACGAGGGGGCCACAATTCAAAGGCTCTTCTCAGCTTACAGTGTGTGCTCTGCCCTCTGAAGCCCCTCGGCCCCCAAGGGGGATATCTTGACATGGGTAATCTGGTAATCTACAAAGCTGCGGATTCGGGGGCTGGAGTGATAGCACAACAGGTAGGGCGTTTGCCTTGCACATGGCCAATTCGATTCCCAGCATCCCATATGGTCCCCCCAGCACCGCCAGGAGTAATTCCTGAGACCATGAGCCAAAAGTAACCCCTGAGCATCTCTGGGTGTGACCCAAAATGCAAAGAAAGATAGGAAGAAAGAAAGAAAGAAAGAAAGAAAGACAGGCAACGGGAAGTTTTTGGACCCCCTTCAGATCCCCACCCCATCCAGGTACCACCTGCTCTGCTCTATGCATGGCAGTGGGGGAGTGGGGGGGGGGAAGGGTCAGGTTGTGTTTACTTTACAGATTTCAGTTACCAGTGAGATCATCTGGGATTTGTCTTTTTCTGTTTCACTCTGCAGAAGGCCCCGTGGGGTTGTTGCAAATGGCAGGATTTTATTCTTATTTATAGCTGAATATTCCATTTGTGTGGCTCATTGTATTACAGTACACACACACACACACACACACACACACACACACACACACGCGTACAGTCCGATATCTGTTCACCTACCCACAGACGTTTAGATAGTGGCCGTATCTGGGCTACTTAAATACTGCACCAGCGGGGACGAGAGTGAGAGCACAGTGGGGAGTGGACTTTCCTTGCACGTGGCTGACCCAGATTCAGTTCCCAGCATTCCCACATGGTCCCCAGAGCCCCACCAGGAGTGCAGAGCCAAGAGTAAGTAAGACCTGAGCACTGCCGGGCATGCATCCCCTCCCCCACCCCCCAAATCCATCAGTGAATATGGGGGTTGGGATGGAGTTTTCTAGCGGATGTTTCAGTTTTATTTTATTTTTTGTTTTCTTCCTTTTCTTTTCATTTTTTTTTTGGCTTTTTGGGTCACACCTGGCGATGCACAGGGGTTCCTCCTGGCTCTGCTCTCAGGAGTTACTCCTGGCGGTGTTCAGGGGACCATATGGGATGCTGGGAATTGAACCCGGGTCGGCCACATGCAAGGCAAACGCCCTCCCCGCTGTGCTATCTCTCCAGCCCCTGTTTTCTTCCTTTTCAAGGGCCTGGAAGCCACCTGCCTATTTTCTTTGCTTTGCTTTTCTTCTCCCTCCCCCATCCCCCTCCCCCGACCCCCACCCCCCCTTCAAGGTGGCAGTTAAAGAATGTAACATTCTATTTTTTCTTTATTGTTTCTTTAATTGAATCACTGTGAGACACACAGTTACAAAGTTGCTCATAATTGGGTTTCAGTCATATAATGCTCCGACTCCCATCCCTTCACCACCCATGTGCATTTCCCACGACCTCGACCAGGAGGCAGTTTCCCTCCTGCCTGCACCCCTGCCTCTATGACAGGCACTTTTCTTCTCTCTCTCTCTCTGTTCCTCTCTCTGTCTCTCACTGTCTCTCTCTGTCTTTCTGTCTGTCTGTCTCTGTCTCTGTCTCTCCCTGTCTCTCTCTCCCTCCCTCCCTCCTTTTGGGAATTGTGGTTTACTTTGTGCATCTCTTGGGGACTCTGTGTGTGTTCCAAACAGCTGCCCCACTGTGTGCGGTGAGGGGAGGGGTGTTCATGCCCAGCCATGAGGCAGTGCTGAGGGCTAAGGGGAAGACGGTATTTTGCGAAGTGCTTGGAACCGTGCCTGGCACCTGGCCCGTGATCCATGAGCATCTGTGTCGCCCTGGAGAGACACGGCAATGTATGTTGTATGTACTGATGATCTGTATCATGTGTATATGACGATAGACACAAACGTGCACAGGCCATGCTGAAGAGTCCACATAGGCGGTAGCAGTAGATTCTGGAAGGGAGGGAGCTGCATCCTCAACCGACCCATAAGGGAGGGCACTGTTGCACTGTAGCACTGTCCTCCCGTTGTTCAGCGATTTGCGCGAGCGGGCACCAGTAACGTCTCCATTGTGAGACTTGTTGTGACTGTGGCATATCGAATACGCCACGGGGAGCCTGCCAGGCTCTGCCGTGCAGGCGGGATACTCTTGGTAGCTTGCTGGGCTCTCCAAGAGGGGCGGAGGAATTGAACCTGGCTCGGCCTCGTACAAGGCAAATGCCCTACTGACTGTGCTATCGTTCCAGCCCATAAGGGAGGGCAAGTCACCCTAATTGCATGCATGAGTGAAAAGTCCCAAATCTGGTAAATCAGAACCAAGAGGGGGATGGGAACTCAGGTCTCCGGGGTTCAGTCCTTTGTTGGTTTGTTTGGGGCCCACACCCAGCAATGCTCAGGGCTTACTCCTGGCTCTGCACTCAGGGGTCACTCCTAGCAGGGATTGAGGGACCATATGGGGTGCAGGGATTGAGCCCAGGTTGACCTGGGTTCTCTCTCTGTCTGGGTCTCATGCAAGGCCAACAGCCTACCAGCTCTGGCCTCTAAATTTAGTTTTCCTTACATCACCAGCCTGGGAGATGAGGAGTTAGGGGAGAAGGGGGGAAATGGACAGGGGGACATTTGTCACTTGCTTGGGGACATTTGTCACTTGCTTGCCTTCTTAGCCCTGCTTAGACGGGGGGACCTGCTCCAAGAGTTCCCTTCCCGGGCCCCAGCCCTGCCTTTGGACCCCCTTCCTCCCTCTCCTGGTCCTCCGTGGCCACATTGTCCACTGAGGGGAGGGACTGATAGATATTCTCCATCACATTGCCCTTTGCCCTTTTCTTTTTTTTTTCTTTTTGGGTCACACCCAGCGATGCACAGGGGTTACTCCTGGTCTGCACTCAATTCCTCCTGGTGGTGCTCAGAGGACCCTATGGGATGCTGGGAATCGAACCCGGGTCGGCTGCGTGCAAGGCAAATGCCCTCCCCGCTGTACTATCGCTCCAGCCCCTCTTTTGTTTGATTGATTGATTGATTTTCTGACAGGCATCTCTATTTCACTAACATGGATTCACAAAGCTAAAGAACACGCATTCTAGTTAACAAACATTCTGGAAACACAAGTTTCTGGACCATGAAGCAGGTAGTCACAAATTCCAAAAGATAGTCTAGATTCTCTAGTGAGAGGAATCACCAAGAAAACAAAAGCAGACCCGACCCCCCCATCCCACTCCACCCCCCACCCCCCGCACCCTGAGCGTTTGAAACTTAAGCAGCACGCGTATATCCTTGGATTAAAAGAGAAACGGGGAAACTACTGGAAACTGGAAACTACTTCTAAAGAAAGAGAGCAAGCATGGCTCCGAGGATAGCGAGAGCCTTTGGCAGGGAACTCACAGTGAAACTGCATCAGCTTGACACCAGAAACCACTGAACACTGCATTAATCAACTTCAGCTGAAAAGCTTGGAAAAAAAACTCATTTACATTAACACACAAAAGTGAGGACATTCTAAGACCTTTTTTTTTTTAATTTTTATTAGTGAAGCACGATGAGGTACGGTTGTAGACTTACAAATGTTTGTGCTTGGGTTTCAGTTATACAATGATCCAGTACCCATCCCGCCACCAGTGCCCATTTCCCACCACCACGGATCCCAGTATCCCTCCCACCCCCATCCCCCCCATCCC
>JAOXYA010102754.1:0-10823 GCA_028565675.1 Sorex palustris | reverse complement strand
ATCTCCCATCCTGGGAGGATCCTCCAAACACCCTTTATTTGGTGCTCCCTTCTCTATCTGAGCTGCCTTTTCCCCTACCTAGCATGCCTGGCTGGCCTCCAAGCCATGGAGTGAACCTCCTGGTACTTGTCTCGGCTATTTTTGGGTATTAATTTCCTATTTTGTTACTTTATGTCCTAGGCTGGGTTTTTTTTTTTTTTTAAGAGATCCAGACCCAGGTGGCAAGAAGACGGCCCTGCCACCCACCTCAGCTCTCTTGGCTTGCGGGGACCAGTGCTCAGGAGCTGCTCCTGGCTCTGTGCTCCGGGGTCCTGGGGGTGGTGTTGGACTGTGAACCCGGACCCTTAAGTGTGAATTGTGCATGCAGACCCCTTAGCTGTTTCTTCTCTAGCCTCCCGTTTTCCTCCTGAATGATGGCAAGTGGTGGGGATTCAAATCCACACACTTGAGCCCATTTTCGCCAGGGAGATACTAAGTCCAAGGGTGCATATTGTGGCCTGGCCGTGCCACACTGGGGGTGAGGGTCCTGGTCCCCCCTTGCACCTCCCAGAATCACAGAATCTCATGGAGCGGGGAGAGTCTCCCAGCCTGTCTTCCACTCCTGGAGAAACTGCCGGAAGTAAGGAGGGGCCCAGGGAGCCAGCTAGTTGAACATTAGACCCGATTGGGGCTGTGACTCCCCCTCGTACATGGGCAGCGCAGGGACCAGCCGGCCAGTGCCGGGAGCAGCTGGGAGAGGGGCCACCCCTGTTTTTCCACACACCTGGCTCAAACCCACAGGGCATGGGCGGAGCCCGCAGTCGGGGTTACCCGGGTCCCAGAGGAGGCAGGTGGCACCCGCTCTGGCTCTCGTGATTCTGGGCGAGCTGGTCCTCAGGAAGAGCGGCCCCCAGCCTCTGCGCCCCAGTCGGGGCCCACAGGGGTGGTGGTTCAGGAGGCTGACTCAGCTCCCTGACCGCACCCCCGCTGATGCTGGGGGCTGAGGTGTGGTTTCAGGTCAAGGGTCAAGCAAAACAGAAGGTCAGATGAGCTGTGAGAGTCGCATCTGAGGTGGGTCTAGCCAGGGGCTGCGCCAACAGCGGTTCCACACCCAGCACTCAGCCGGGAGTGGCCCTGAGCACTATCTGGTGAGGCCTCCAAGCCAGAGATCTGCCTCTGGGACAGCCTGGAGATGGTGGGTGACACTAGCATGGGGTGCACTGCCAGGAGAGGGGTCCCCACGCACGCCCCCCCTGCCCCCCGGCTGCTTGAGGGAAACCCCCTTCCCTTCCTTGGCTTCTCTGGAGTCCTGGTCACGCCCTCTGCTCGCCCACCAGGCAGGAAGCAGCTGCCAGGCTGTCTGCAGACTTGCTGTCACCTGATGCTCAGGTGTCGCTCGTATGCCCAGGGCAGGGGCTGCTGGCGAGTCCAGTCTTGTGGGGATTCACTCCAGTGACTTTCCGGGAAAAACCCTTCTTCCGGCATGACTGGCACACACGCACACACAAGCACACAGACATGCATTCCTGCACGTACGCACACACGCACTGCTGCACGCACACAGACAGGGACACACATGAACACGCAGGCATATGCAGATGTTCACAGACACGCTGCACACATGCGGACATGCATTCTTGGCACTGCACATACACATGCACTGCTACACACACAGATAGGCACTCATGCATGCGAGCACACGTGCACACAAACACAGACATGCACACATGTTCAGGCATGCTGCGCACATGCAGGCATGCACTCCTGCATGCATGCAGATATGTATGACAGACATGTCTGACAGACAGACAGGCACACGCGTACAGGCATGCACTCCTGCACACATGTAGACATGAACTGCTGCACCCACATGCACACATGTGCTCACATACATGCTGTATGCATGCAGATATGCGCTCTTGCATACACGCATCATGTATACATACACATAGAGACATACACTCCTGCACACAGAGACATGTGTATACACACACACACCTGCGCTCAGTCACACACACACACACACACACACACACACACCCCTGTGCACGCATCTCCCCAGCTTGGCCCCAGGAGTGTCTTTCCCGCCCTGCTCCTCTCTCCTGCTGGGGCGGAGCTTCCTCGCAGCGGGGGCTGGGCTGTGGGCAGCACCCCTTGCCCATTGGTCACGTGCCTCTCCCGCGTCCTGGGCTCACCCAGTCTCAGCGCTGTGGCTGACCCTGCGTTGCTCAGGGTGTGCCGGGACTAGAGGCCCCGCGGCAGGAGCGCGACAGGAAGCGTTTCCGACAACCAATACTTTCCCGGTCTCCATGACTGGATCAGGAAGCCCGCGGGGTGGGTCGGGCAGCGTCATGGGGCACCGTGGGGGTCTCCTCGGCAGCCCCCCAGCCGCTAAGGGTGCCCATGACACCGGGGCGAGTGCTGGTGTGCGAAGCCCTGTTCCTGAGGCGGGCGGTTCCCCCTTTTCTGTTCTGGGGTCACCTGTCACTGCACTTCCAGCAGTGCCCGGTGGACCATGCGGTCCTGAGTGGGCTGAGGGCAGTTTCAGAGGAACACGGTGCTCCTCTTGTCCGACTCGGGGTAGGGAGGAGGCAGCCCTGTCCTCAGTTTTCCCTTCTTCCCTGCTCTCTGCGGTGGGCAGCGGAAGTGCTTCTCTGAGCGGCTCTGACTGTCCCTCTGGGCCCCGCGGTCCAGACTGGGGTGACAGGAGAAGGCGGGACTGGGGGAGCTTCAAGGAAGATCCTGCAGACCCCGCCCTGCTCCTCTCCAGAGAAGAAAGGGAATCTGGGCTCACCAAACAGTGCTCAGCACCTAGTGGTGCCAGGGACTCAGCCAGAGAGCTGCATGTGAGGCGAGCGGCTGCACCCCTGGACTATCTCCCCAGCCGCCCCTCTGCTTCTCAGCTTCCCCACTTCTCCTGAGCTGCCTTCTTTTCTGGGGGGAGGGCACACCTAGTGATGCTGGGGTGGGTGCTCCCAGCCCTTGAGGGCGCTGCAGCCCTCTGAGTTATTTCCCAGGCTCAGGCTTCATAGCCCCCAAGGCACACCAGTCCCTTTGCCCGTGATCTGCTCCTTCCTGCCCTAGGGCCTTTGCACATGCATATGCTGCATATGGAAGGTTCTCAGCCCCACCTCCAAGCTTTCCCAATTCAGGTTTCAGGGCTCAAGTCTCCTATCGCCCTCCCTGACTTCACCCACCCTAGTCATAGCTGAGAGGCACCAGGTCACTTTCCTGCCTTGCCCAGGCCCAGGGAGGGATGCAGCCTAGCTGGGATGGACATTCATGCACGAGGTCACAAGCCTGTCCCTTGAGCTCTCAGCGTGCTTTGACCGGGCTCATTCTCTAATCCAGGGGACTCGACTTCCCCCGTCCCCATGTAGGAAAGCGTGAAGTGGGGACTGCAGCGAATTGCACCCCAAATGGTTCCCCGAGCCCGGCCAGGAGGGATCCCTGAGTGCAGAGTCAGGAATGAGCCCTGAGCACTGCTGGGTGTGGCCCCCAAAAGAAGTGTGATGCAAAGCTGAACGCCAGGTGGGGTGCTCAGTAATCACTCCTGGTAGTGCTCCGGGGACCATGTGGGGTGCCAGGGATTGAACCCAAGTCAGCCGGGTACAAGGCAAATGCCCTCCCCTTAATGGCGCTGACCCTTAGCCTGGCTCTGCGCTCAGGATCACTCCTGGCAGACCCAAGAGGTGGTGCCGGATTGAACCCGGGTCAGCTGTGTGCCAGGCAGGTGCCTCCCCGCTGTGCTGTCATGGGACCTCACCGCTGTCCTGAGGCAGGGGGGGGTCTGGGTCAGGGTCAGGGGGGACTCAGCTGCTCAGAGGCACCGGGTCCTTCCGCCCGGAGCAAGCAAACCCTGTTTTATTCATTTCAAGGGTGGTACATTTTGTTTTTCCATTTTGGGTTATTTTGTTTTGTTTTGGGGTCACACCCAGTTGTGCTCAAGGGGTTCCTCTTGGCTCGGCACTCAGGGATCACTCCTGCAGTGCTCAGGGAACCCTAAGGGATGCCGGGGATTGAACCTGGGTCAGCCGTGTGCAAAGCAAAGACCCTCCCCACTGTGCTCTTGTTCTGGTCCCTTGTTTTGGGTGTTTGGAGCCCTAGCCTGTGCTCAGGTGTTGTTCCTGGCTCTGTGCCCAGGATCAGCCCCTTGTGGGGGAACCTGTGAGGTCACAGAGATGCAGCGTAGGTCGGCCACATGCAAGGCAGACCCTTACCCACTGTCCTGCCTCCCGGGCTCAAGTCCACTGGCTTAAGCCAGACCCTGCCTGATTCCATCCCAGCTCTTTTTGTTTGTTTGCTTGTTTTTGAGCCACACCTGGCAATGCTCAGGAATTTCTCCTGGCTCTGTGCTCAGGGATCACTCTTGGCAGTGCTGGGGGAGGGGGGCATTTGGGATGCTGGGGATCGAACCCAGGTCCGCTGCATACAAGGCAAGTGCCCTGCCTGCTGTACTATCACTCCAGCTCCTCTTTTTTAATTGATGGGGCCATGCCCAGTGGTACTCAGGGACCAGGACTCCTGGCTCTGTGCTCGGGGGACACCTGCTAGTACTTAAGGGACCCTGTGTGGTGCCTGGGAATTGAACCAGGTTCTCAGTTCTGCTCGGGGCGTAACCTCTGTACTAGTCTCCACCCAGTTCTTTCTTTTCTGTTTTGTTTTGCTTTGTTTTGGAGACCACACATCACTGTTCAGGGCTGACTCCTGGCTGGGTGCTCAGGGATCACTCCTGGTGGGGCTTGGGGCGGTCCGTATGTGGTGCTGGGGATCAAACCTGGGTCTGTTGTGTGCCAGGGACGTGCCTTAACCTGCTGGACCATCTCCAGTCCCCCATCATTTTGTTTGTTTTTGGGTCACACCCAGCGATGCTCAGGCCTTACTCCTGTTTCTGTGCTCACGGGTCCTTCCTGGCATGCCAGGCTAATGCCCTCCCCACTGTCCTCTCGCCAGGCCGATTCTTGCACCGTCGGTGGGCCGGGCCCCCCTCCTCCCTCCCGCCCTGCAGAGCTCCCCCCTCTACACACACCCCAGTGGTCTTCAGATGCCCCCATCGTGCTGCGAGGCCACTGGGGGCAGCCAATGCCCGGGACTGACTGCGCCCGTTGCTTTGCAGAGCCCACCGGAACGACATGGAGACCATCTACCCGTTCCTCTTCCTGGGCCTCGTCTACTCCTTCCTGGGCCCGGACCCGGTGGTGGCCCGGCTGCACTTCCTGGTCTTCTTCCTGGGCCGCCTGGCGCACACCGTGGCCTACCTGGGCAAGCTGCGCGCGCCCACCCGCTCGCTGGCCTACGTGCTGGCCCAGCTGCCCTGCGCCTCCATGGCCCTGCAGGTCGCCTGGGAAGCTGCCCGCCACCTGTGATGGCAGCTGTTGCCTCGTCCCCCCCCACCCCCACCCCGCACCTGGAGCCTGGGGCGGGCCGCAGGTGTGGCCGCAGGCGCAGACCAGGATGATGTGCTCCTGCGCACTGAGCTCCCCCTGAAGCGGACGCCCGGAGCATCCCGCAGAAACCGTCCCACCACTGAGATCGCGGAACGGGACACACTCAGGAACCCGCTGGGGAAAGGGACCCTGGGCCAGGCCGATGAGGCCCAGGTGGAGATGCGCCCTCTGGATCTGGGGGCCGGGCCTGGGCTCCTGCGTTGTCGGGCACCCCGCAGGACCCGCTAGACCCGGCCCGGATGGGCGGCCAGGGGTGGCTCTGTGGTTTTCCTAGGTTGGGGAGGGGGAGACGGGAGGGATGGCGGGTGTGCACTCCTCTTCCCTCTGGACCCTTCCGTTTCCAAATCAACCACTAAAAGGAAATGTCTGGCCTTTTGTGAGCCACACGTGGGTACCCCTCTGTGTGTGTGTGTATGTGTGTGTGTGTGTTGGGGAGGGCCTCCAGGCTTTCTTGGGGGTCACCGGAAAGCCACGCTTGTAGTTCTGAGCTCTGGGATAACTCCTGATGGGCCTCGAACCTGGGCAACCACGGTACAGCCCTGCCTGCTGTACCATCCTTCCTGCCCAACTTCCAGACGTTTGTTTGTTTGTTTGTTTGTTTGTTTGTTTGTTTTTTGGGGGGTTAGGGTTACACCTGTTCAGGAGTTACTTCCAGTTCCGTGCATAGGGATCCCTCCTGATAGGGCTCGGGGACCATATTGGGGTGCCGTGGAAGGGACCCTGTGAGCCGCTGTGCTGTCACTCCACCCAACCTCCAAACATTTTTGCGGGGGTCACACCCAGCCACATTCAGAGGTTCCTCCTGACTCTGCATTCAGGAATCACTCCTGGCAGTTCTTGGGGGGACCCTTATGGGATGCTGGGGATTGAACCCGGGTTGCAAGGCAAATTCCCTCCCCACTGTGCTATCGCTCCGGCCCCCTCCAGACTCTTGTGATTGTGTTTTCATGGTGAACTGGCCCCCTGGGCCTGCCACTCTGAACCACGCCCCCTGCCCAGGCTAACGGGGCTCCAGCTTGCTAACATTCATGGGGGGGGGGGCACACGGCCAGGATGTGGACTCGGGGACCGGAAGTGACTCCCAGACGGACCCCTGCATCTGGAAGGTGGGGTGATCTCAGCCCCCTCTCACAGTCCGTTGACTTGGAGCTGAGTGCTCTGAACCCTGCACGTGCTCCCAGCTTGCTCCCCCCAGCTTGGGGAAGGCTCCTCTAGCACCAAGGCATGTCCCCACCCTGCCGTTCTGTAGCCTTAGACCTCAGCCTCCCTCTCCCCAAGGACAGTGCGCCTGCAGGGCTGGGGGCAGCGCTGAGGGGCCCACAGGACAGCCAGGCGCGGCTGGGCGCGGACTGCAGTGCCCCCTGGTGGTGAGGCGACGTTTTCATTCCTAAACGCCTGCTCTTGGCTCATTGAACCAAAAAAAAAAAACTTTTATTTTTTTCTTTTTGTTTTGTTTTGCGGGGGCCACACTCAGCAATGCCCAAGGGTTACTCCAGGCTCTGCGCTCAGGAATCACTCCTGGCGGTGCTTGAAGGACCATGTGGGATGATGAGCTTGAACCTGGGCTGGCCGAGTGAGAGGCAAGTGCCCTACCTACAGTACTATCATGGGTTACTCCTGGCTCTGAGCTCAGAAATTACTCTTGGCAGTGCTCAGGGGACCATAACGGATGCCAAGGATAGAACCTGGGTCAGCCACATGAGGCAAGTGACCTTAACACTGTACTAGTGCTCCAGCCCCACCAGCTGGTTTGAATTTCATGTTAATGAGGTCCAGAGTCCCTGACCTGTTTGTCACATGGTCCCTGAGCACCATGTAACCCCTGGTGCCCCATGCCTGAACAGCTAGCCCCCTGGGCCTCCTGATCATTGCCTGGGAGCCCCCCCAACTGCCTCTCTCTCCCCCCCAAAAAAAAAACGTCGGGCTGGAAACGACAACAGATAGGGCACTTGCGTTCAACACAGCTGACCCGGGTTTGATCTCCAGCACCCCAGACAGTCCTGCAAGACCAACCAGGAGTATCCCTGAGCACGGAGCCAGGAGTAAGCCCTGAGCACCACCAGGTGTGGCTCAAAAACAGCCCCTCCCCCATAAAACAGTGGGAGGGTTTGATTGACCCGGGGCGGTGGGAGGGCGCGGCAGGGCAGAGTCAGTTTGGGGACAAGGGACACAGCCTCACATACCCAGACAGGGTGATGCAGCAGAGGACAAAATAGCCTGGTGGGGTCATCTGCGCATCTCCCCAGGGGCTTTGGGAGGGGCTCCGCTGGGTGGAGCTGGAGGCTTTGCCAACGCAGTGGTTTAGGCCTGTCCCTTCGTTGAGGCTGGGTACGTGCCTTGCCTGGGGTCTCCCACAGGGCAAACCTGGACCCCAGGCTGAGGTCCCCGTCGAGCTCGTTGAAGGGTTGTGTGACGGACGGGCATCCTCCATCCCAGGGTGGGCTCCCCTTGGCAGAGTGCTGCTGGTCTCCTGAAACGGGAGACCACCCCTTCAGCTGATTAGGTCAGGCCCACCCACTTGGCCTCACCTGGCTTATTTTTTGTTTTGGGGACACACCCAATGATGCTCAAGGATTATTCCTGGCTGGCTTGGGGGGCCATGTGGGATGCTGGGGATCAAACTCAGGTTGGCCACATACAGGATGAGCATCCTCTGTGCTGTAACTATCACTCCAGCCTTATCTCACTGTGGATTGAAAGCCACCTGGTGAGGGACCCTAACTCCATCTCTAAGTCCCTGCTCTGGAATATTCTATGCTTAGATGCAAGTCAGGCTCCCTGGTCTGGGGGGGGGGGGTTGGGTCACAGGGAAATGTGCCCATTGTAGCTCTCCTGGGGTTCTCTGATTCACGGTGCCCACTCTAGACTCCCAATCCTGTGCTCAGTCCAGTCTCCCTTCTAGGGTGTGAACTAAGATTCAGTGGGTGATGAGGCTGGAGAGACAGTACAGGGGTTTTGGTGCTTTTCCTGCTCACGGCTGATTCAGGTTCAATTCCCAGCACCACACACCAAACACTGCCAGGAATCCCTGAGGGGCTGGAGTGTTAGTACAGCAGGGAGGGCGTTTGGCGTTTGCCTTGCATGCAGCCAACCCAGGTTCAATCCTTGCACCCCATATGATTCCTCGAGCACTGTCAGGAGTAATTTCTGAGTGCAGTGCCAGGAGTAACCCCTGAGCATCGCCAGGTATGACCCCCCCCAAAAAAAAACCCCAAAGTGGCCCCTGAGCACTGTTGAGTGTGGTCAAAAACAAATCAGAGCGGTGACTGGGAAGATGGCACGGGGCCAGACTGTAAGTCTGGCATGCCCAGGGCGCTGGGTTTGAACCAAAGGACCCCGTCAGCACTGAAAAAAAAAAAAATCGGGGCTGGAGCAATAGCACAGCAGGAAGGGCATTTGCTTTGCACGCGGCCAACCCAGGTTCGATTCCCAGCATCCCATATGGTCCCCCGAGCACCTCCAGGAGTGGTTCCTGAGTGCAGGGCCAGGAGTAACCCCTGAGCATCGCCGGGTGTGACCCAAAAAGCAAAAAAAAAAAAAACCCCAAAAAAATGAACACATTTGTATCTGTAGCTTAGGAGAAGAACACCGGCCTAGCAATGTATAAGGTCCTGGGCTCAACGCTTGGCGCCACCAGAAAAAGAAAAAGGAAGAGTTAAAATGTCGGGCTGGAGAGAGAAAACACTAGGTTTGACAAAAACAAAAACCCAAAACAAAAATAGGGTCATAGAGATAGTATAGCGGGTATGGTGTTTGCCTTGCATGTGGCCAACCTGGGTTTGATCCTCAGCATCCCGTCAGACCCCTGAGTGCAGAGCCAGGAGCAAATGAGCACAGCCAGATGAACCCTCGACCCCTCCCCCCCCAAAAAGAAGTTTTCAAACAATCAGCACTTGTGAACATCTAAAAGGGACTTAACACCACTCTGAAAGCATCCAGGTCTGGCATAGGCGCACAGCTGGGAGGACATTTGTTTTGCACGTGGCTGACCTGGGCTCGATCCAGAGCATCCCATATGGTCCCCGCCCGCCAGGAGTCACCCCTGAGCATCACCAGGTGTGGCCCCAAGAAACAAAACCAAACCAGAAAAAAACCATCTAGATGGTCAGAGCTGATGGAGCCGCCTCCGTCGGTTGAGTTTTGGGTGGACAGGGGTCCTCACTGGCCAACAGAAATCCCGGAAGCGCGTGTGTCTAGGCAGGTGGACGGTGCATGTCTCTTACTTGCAGGGTTTGATTCTTGAACACTTCTGGGGCCACTTTCGTCCTAGAAAGTCACTAAATTACTGGGTACCCCCCCCCCTCTCTCTCAGTAGGGGTGGAACCACCAGCCCCCATCTATTTCCTCCCTCCCATGCCCCCTTCCCGGCTCCTGGGTTATTTCTCCCACCCTTGGAGATGGAATGACGGGAAACCGCGCCTGCGGTCTGCGGGTGTGCGGGCGCCCCTGCTGGCGGTTTCGGGTTTGCTTGTTTCTTTTTGTTTGTTTTTGGGCCGCGCTCGAAACAAACGGTGCTCAGGGATGCTCAAGGATGCTCAGGGATGCTCAGGGATGCTCAGGGGCTGCTCCCGGCCCTACCGCGGGGATCGCCCTGGTGGTACCCAGGGGGTTGAATCCGGGTCAGGCGCGCGAGGCAAACGCCCCCGCCCCCGTCCGCCCCCCGGTGTCCTTTCGCTCCGGCTCTAGGGTCGGTTCGCTTTGCGCTGGTCCTGGGGGGACTGTCCCCGTAGGGACGCTCCCTGCCCAGCGCCTCAGTGACCCGCAGCGCCCCCTAGGGCTGGGCGGCGGAAGTGGACTCCGCTCTGCTCCCCAGCTTCCCCTCCCTGCCAGAGGGCAGTGGGTGGGAGAAGCGCCCAGGACCAGATGTGCCTGGGTCTCTGCAGGAAAATGCCGCTTCAGGTCGGGATGGGGAATTTCTTTGCTTGGGGGCCGCACCCAGTGATGCTCAGGACTTATTCCTGGCTCTGTGCTCAGGAATCATCCTTGACGGTGCTCAGGGGACCCTATGGGATGCCGAGGATTGAACCTGGGTGGGCCCGTGTAAGGCAAACACCCTCCTCGCTGGACTATCACTCCCGCCCCAGGCTGGGGAATATTTTTATTTCCTCTTTCTACATTCACTCAGCCCCATCA
Source organism: Sorex palustris (assembly GCA_028565675.1). Taxonomy (NCBI): domain Eukaryota; kingdom Metazoa; phylum Chordata; class Mammalia; order Eulipotyphla; family Soricidae; genus Sorex; species Sorex palustris. Next base: position 264 of record JAOXYA010102754.1, on the reverse strand, counting down.
GAGCGTCCATTGGCCCAGGAAGCGCAGCGCTTGGACTGTGAGCCCATTTCACAGAGGAGGAAGCAGAGGCAAGGAAAGCGCCTTCCGCCAGCAACCACTGGGCCTTTTGCTCTTTTGCTTGCTTTTATTTGATTTTTTTATAATGGAGGGAGCTGGTCTCATCCGTTCATTCTTTTTATTTGTTTTGGGGGTCACACCCGGCGATGCCCAGGGGTTCCTCCTGGCTCTGCACTCAGGAATCACTCCTGGCGGTGCTCGGGGGAC
>JAOXYA010102713.1:0-10824 GCA_028565675.1 Sorex palustris | reverse complement strand
ACAGGGACAAATGGAGACGTTACTGGTGCCCGCTCGAGCAAATCGACAACTAACAGGAAGTTAAGTGATTAAGTGATATAAACAAAGGAATGGAATTTCAACTTGACTTGAAGCTATTATGTGAACAAATTACTGTGTTCTCTGCTCTATAAAGTAAAAAATAAAGAGCAGATTATGACACTCTTCTCATCAAAGGCTCTAAGTAGTACAAACATCATGCATGTGAGAAATATTGCTGCAAATTAGATGTCTAATGAACTGTGGGGTGAGGATAGTCACAGAAGCCATGCAAAACCAGATGGAAATCTGTGCAGCCAAGAATCACAGCACACACTTCCAAAACTTGTGTGGATTACAGACATCTCCAAGAGAGTTTCAAATATGGCAGAGTACATGGTCCAGCAACAAACCACAAGGATAGCAAAAGAGTCCCTGGATCTTACGGGCTAGATGAGAGAATGGATGTGAAGACGCAAAATGAAGGGCGCTCCATTGCAGCCTACATGCAACATTTGAATGTGATTCTGGGAGGTGTGGAAGCAACTGTGACCACTGAAGAGATGGATGAAATCTTAAAAAAACGTCAAAAAGAAAAAGAGAGATAAAGAAAGACAGAAAAAAAACAAAACTTTCAACAGATTTTTCTGGGCAGTGGAACAGGGTTAACTTTAGTTTTATTTTCAAGTTTTCCTTTTATAAAAATTAAAAATGACTTTATTCTTTATTGTTTTGGCACAATACTCAGAGCTTCCTTCTGGCTCTGCTCTCAGAGATCACTTCTGGTGGACTTGGGGGACCATATAGGGTACTAGGGACTGAACCTGGGTCAGTCGCATACAAGGCAAACACCCTACTTGCTGTATTTGTGCCCTGATCCCTATTTTTATTTTGTATTAAAGTATGTATTGCCTATAAATAAAACAAAAAAATTATTTAAAAAAGAAGTGGATGAAGAAATGGAGGGGTACTTCAGTGGTAAGGTATTTGGTTTGCAGGAAGGTATCTGACCTAGGTTTGATAGGGGGGCACCCCATGTGGTCCCTAAAGTACCACCAGGGGTCCCTCATGAGCACAGAGCTAGGAATAGCCCCTGAGCACTGCCAGGTGTAACTCAAAATCTCCTCTCCCCAACCCTCAAAAAAAAAATTGAAGAATTCTTAGAATAAATAAACAGAATGGGATCGTTTTGATGCTTCTTGTCCCAAAAGAGAGTCCTGTGATAACAGCCCCACCACTTAGACAAGATAAAAATAGTTGTTCTGTATTGAAAATAAGAGATCGGAATACAGGAAACTGTACAAATTGCCTCTTTAAGGGTAGAAAATTTCAACAGAGAAACCTGTGGAAGTTTTGATATTAAGAAGTGACTGAAGGATGGGAGAGAGTTCAGTGGGTAGGGTGTTTGCTTTGCATATGGCTGGCTCAGATTCGATCCCAGGCACCCCATATGGTCCCCTGAGCACTGACAGGAGTGATTACTGAGCAGAGCCAGAAGAAACCCCTGAGAACAGCTGGCCCCAAAGCTAAAAATGAAAAAGAAATGACCAAGGATTTTCTGCTCTTGAAATAAGTTAATTTGCTGATGACTCAAAAATGCTTCAGCTAACAGGTATTTTAATTTTTCTCCAGCCTTTTCCATAAAGGTAATGTCTAAGATGAGGAACCTTATTCTAGACTTGATGTGTTCCCACTGCTCTTTCATATTCAAATTATTTTCTTAAGTTTCCTTTTTGCTTTTAAGTCTCCAAAGGTGTCTCTTGAAAATCCTTTCTGCTAAGGAAATTGCCAGGGAAGTCAGAAGTTCTGAAGAGATGGGCCCGGGTGCAGACATACGCCCACCGCCACCCAGGGCAGAGTATGTGGTCTGGCCTGTACATGGACTGTGATGCCCTGACTGCCCAGGGCACATTTTGCCTTCTGTCCCCACTTCTGCCTCCTCCTCATTCCCTGTACCTGTTGCAAACTTGTTTGTTCCAGTCCTTTCCTGTGCCCATTCTCAGATACAATGAGACAAACACATTGATACGTGTGTGTGTGTGTGTGTGTGTGTGTGTGTGTGTGTGTGTACACTGTCATCTGCTCTCTAGCAAAGCTTCCTCTGTTCTCACAATTTAGAAAGAGACTAATGCAAATCCAGAGGCTCTTGTAAATCTGGATGACTTTACTGCAATCCTGTAATCTGTCAGATTTGTGACAGATGTGGCCCCACAATAATGTGGCACCAAGCACACATTAAAATAATGTGTGCTTGGGGCCTAAGAAACAGTTCAGAAGATAAGGCAATTGTTTTGCATGCAGCCAACCCAAATTCAGTCCCAGCATCTCACAGAGTCCCCCCAAGCACTGCCAAGAGGAGTCCCTGAGCACAGAGTCAGGAGTCAGCCCTGACTGTCTGGTGTGTCCCTAAAACTTAAAACAAAGTGCACATGCCCGGGCTGTTTGGATCATAGGATCTAGAGAATGTTAAGTGAAGACAGAGAATTAGAGTGACCTGTGGACCTGCCAAGGATCGCCAAGGGTGACCAGCAAACCACCCTGTTAAGAAGAGTCAACAAAGCTTCTTCCTGACAGGTGTCAGAAGGCATTATGGACCCGCTCACACCTGGACTCAATCCCAGGAACTGTGAGACTTGAATTTTCTGTCCTGTGGCGTAAACAGACATGAAGCATGTGAGATATCATTAAGTCACCAGTGGGTATTTCTGCTGTGTTAGTGGCCACCAGCTGGTAAAGCAACCAATGTATTCACTTGGCCCCCCATTGAAAGGACTCACCAGGCTGTGCCACAAAGCATTAAAAGTCACTAAGATGTAGTCACTGTTGAGTGCAAACCTGCAGGGCACGTGGACTGAGGAATTTGTTTCAATTCTGCTTCCTCTGTCTCTGTCTCTGTCTCTGTCTCTGTCTCTCTGTCTCTGTCTCTCTCTCTCTCTCTCTCTCTCTCTCTCTCTCTCTCTCTCTCTCTTTCACACACACACACACACATTTTACTGAGGATTCACCTTCAAAGTCAGAATAACTGCAGGAACTTCATCCCAGTCACCATCTGTCCCAAAGATTCACACCCATGTGAGGTGGAGTTGGGCAGAATTCAGCACAGTTGCTCTTTATCTGGCGTCTGGCATTTGCTCATCTTCCCATAAGAAGGACTCAATGAAATCAACTTGTGACATGAAAATAGGGCCTCTGGGTTATGTCCCCCAAATTCCTCTCATAGCTCCATCTTCACTCTCAGGCAGCAAGCTTAGAGGAGAGAACAAATGTGACAGACCCTGGGTCATAGTGCTTGAAGCTAGCACAGGCACTCTGGGCTGTCCAGAATTGAGTCCAATTATTGCTAAGATGAAACATGGGGCTGATGCAGTGGAGAGCAGGAGGCAGCCCAGAGGCAGTAACAAGGCCCCCAGAGGGCAGCCAAAGCTGGAAGCAGGAGGGCAGAGATGGTTGTGAAGGTCAAGGCCAGGCAGGACGGGGTCCAGCCTCCAGGAGAGCATGTGGCCGTTAAGCTCACTGGTTCTTTCCCCCTTTGCATTCTGCTCTTGTGCCCAGGGCAGAGAACAAGAGAAAGCAGCTTCGTCCTGTCTGCAGGCTGGCCAGAGAAAACAGGACATGGAGATGACTCTGGATCAGCTCAAGAATGATTCATTGTTGGTCTAAGAATGCCATATCACATGGGGCATCCTTAAGCTAAAATAATCTTTTTTGGGGGGGGGAGGGGTGGTAACACCTGGCGATGCTCAGGGATTACTCTTGGCTTTGCACTCAGGAAGAACTCCTGGCGGTCCTCGGGGGACCATGTGGGATGCTGAGAATAGAACCTGGGTCAACCGCGTGCAAGGCAAATGCCCTACCCGCTGTAATATTGCTCCAGTCTCTAAAATGATCATTTTCAAAGTGTCTCCCAATTATTGCATGGGGCATGTTCTAAATTAAAATGCTCAAATTGGAATATTATGCAGCTGGCAGATGAAGTGATGCAGTAGATGGTGATTTGGATAGAACTGGAGGGGAACGTGGTAAGTGAAATAAGTCAGAGAAAAGGACAAAGATGGGATGAGTTCTCTCATCTGTGAAAACAGAGAGACAAACAAGGGGCTGGACTATATCCTAGAATGACAAACACTTGACCTTGGATTATAAAACTGAGATTAGGGGCTGGAGCAATAGCACAGTGGGTAGGGCATTTGCCTTGCACAGGGCCGATCTGGGTTTGATTCCCAGCATCCCATATGGTCCCCCCGAGCACCGCCAGGAATAATTCCTGAGTGAAGAGCTAGGAGTAACCTCTTTGCCCAAAAAGCAAAAGAAAAAAAAACCTGAGATTAGTGCAGTGGGAGTGGGTGGGGGATGCAGGCCCAGAGGGGACACAGGAACAGTGGTGGCACTTTGGTGGTGATAAAGGCGCAGTAAGTTTATACATCAAAACCATAAGTGTAAACAGTATTAAAATCATCTTTCCGAAATTCTAATGAAAGAATTAAAAAATTTTAATGAAAAATTTAAAAAGTGGTCACTATCAATCCAAATTTTTTTTTCTTTTTGGGTCATACCCGGTGATGCTCAGGGGTTACTCCTGGCTCTGCACTCAGGAATTACTCCCGATGGTGCTTGGGGAACCATATGGAATGCCAGGGATCAAACCCAGGTCAGCCCAAGCAAGACAAACACCCTACTTGCTGTATTATCACTCTAGCACTCGATCAAGAATTTTTAATTCCGTGGTTTATGAAGGTTTTGATGGCAAAGCCTGGCAGCTGTGTCCCTGGCCTCAAAGAAAGGGCCTCCTTCAGCATCATACTCATCAGCACTCAGTAAATACCCAAGCTCAGGACAGAAGCCACAGGGCTGCAGAGAGAAGCAGGAGTGTCCAGAGAGGCAGAAACAGGGTCCCTTAAGCTCCTCTTCCTGCCTCTCCTCTAGGTCCTGGTGTTGACAGCCCTGTGGAAGCAAGACCCCACCGGGCCCCTTCCCCAGACTAGGTTCTAGTAAAATGTGGAGATTTTCCCATCTCTGGTGATCACCACCCAAAGACACCATCTTGGCTGCCCCTGGAGATGCCAGGAATGTGGTTTGGGTCAAAGCCCCAGGCAGCTGTTCCCAGAACTAGTATAAGGAAGTCGTCAGGAAACAAAATGAATCTGCTACGGTTGAAAACTGGAGTGCTGACCCAAAATATTTCTAATGTGTGGAACTCCCTGGCAAGCAGCAAGCCTGAGAAAACAAAAAGAGCTATTTGGCTGCTTTGAAAGGCCCTGATCCTCGAAGTGTGGCTTTTCCTTCACACTGTTAGCCTGTGCCAAAGGACCCAGAGCCAAGTGAGGCACATCCAGAGGGAGAGAGCCTGGCAGGCTCGGGGTTCGTCCTGGACAGCTTTATCTGAAGGACAGGAAGTGGGGAGAAGGAACAGCTCTGAGGAATTGGTTGGTTTTTTTCTTCTTTTTGGGCCACAGCCGGTGATGCTCAGGGGTTAGTCCTGGCTCTGCACTCAGGGATCACTACTGGAGGTGCTTGGGGGACCATATAGGATGCTGGAGATCAAACCTGGGCCAGTTGTGTGTAAGGCAAATGATCGCTCTGCCCCCCAGCACTGGGTAACTGAAAGGTTAGCACTAAAACAACAGGAAGATGAATAGAAAGGTTTCAGGGCAGATTGCAGGGTGGCACCTGGCTCACCCAGACCTGTCCAACTGTGGGGAGTGAAGCAGGGTAGGTGACCAGGGGCTTTTCCCCCCTGAGAAAAGATCACAGAGCTGGGGACCATGGAGTGTGGCTCCAGAACAGCAAGAAACAGAAAGGGGCAGGTATGTCACATGAAAGGAATGTGGGCTGCCTCCCAAGGGTCACATGAAGCTCGAAAGTCTCCACGAGGGAAATGAACATAATTGGATTTGTGCTTTGACAAGGATCAAATCTGTCTGCTGGAGCATGTGTGTGTTGTGGTGGTGGTGGGGGGGGTATGTTAGGATTGGACAGGGTGGTGCGATTCTAAAGATTGGGAATGTAGGCAAGAGAAGGAGTGGCAAGAACAAAGGTTGGGGGGGACCTAGAGATGGGGAGATGAGGAAGGACTCTAAGGAGGTGATTCATGTAGATCTGTCCACCAGCCAGACACAAGCAAGGCTTGATCAGACTGAGAACTGGGCATTGCTTGACTCAAAATTATTCACTATCTCTCTTCTGTTTTTTTTTTTGGTGGGGGGGGTCACGCCCAGCATTGCAAAGGGGTTACTTCTGGCTTATGCACTCAGGAATTACTCCTGGCAGTGCTCAGGGGACCATATGGGATGCTAGGAATCGAACCCGGGTCTGCCACGTGCAAGACAAATGCCCTATCTGCTATGCTATTGCTCCAGCTCCTGCTAGCTCTCTTTTTACCCACAAAGGCTTATGCTTCCAAACTTGGCATAAACATCCTCAACACAGTCACTTCAACATTACGTCATTTCTCTTTTTTAACCCCTTCTCTTTCCCTCCCTTCCCCACCTCATTCTCTCTCATTCCCTTTCCTCTTGCCTCTTCCTTCCTTCCATTCACTCTCTTCTCCCTCCTCACCCCCTTACACTGAGCCATAATGAAATGCTGGAAACCACTTCGCAGGTCTTCCCTTGGCCCAAGACCTCCTCCCGTCTGGACTTCCTGAAGTCTGTCTTCTAGCTCAGCTCAATGCCACCCCCTCCAAGGAGCCATCCCAGACGAGCCCTGCCTTCTGTCCTCTTCTCATATGGAGCCCATCTGCTCCCCTAAGCTCCAGGAGCCCTTTGCTTCCCATGGGCTGTGACACTCAGTACATCCTGCTGTGGGTGGCAGCCTCTGATTTTTCACTACCAGAATGGCAGTGCTTGAAGGCTAAAATGGTAACTCTAGGGAAGCTCACAGAGTGTCTGTTCAATTAAAACGAGCATCCCTGGAGAATGCAAGCCGATGGCAAGAACAAGCCCGAGGAGCCAGAGGGACAGGACAGGAGGTAAGATACTTGCCTTGCATGCAGCTGCCATGGCCATGAACCCTGGTTCAAATCCCTGATGCCACCTATTATCTCCTGAAAACCTTCAGGGCTCACTCCTGAGCACCAAACTAGGAATAGCCCCTGAACACTGCTGGTTGGAGTGTTGGTCCACACTCAAGCCCTGTGAAGAGGCTGATGCCTTGGCTTTGGTTTCCTTCTGGTGTTTTTTCTTTGTTTGTTTGTTTTGTTTGTTTGTTTGTTTGGCCACTCCTGCAGTGCTCAAGCTTACTCCCAGCTCTGAGATCAGGAATCTCCCCTGACAGCTTGGAGGACTGTATGTGGTGCTGGGATCAAACCCAGGTTGGCAATGCAAGTACCTTACTACTGTACCATCTCTCCATTTTCTTTCTGTGTCTTACAGATCTTTAAGCTTGCAGTTTGCCTCTGCCAGGCAGCAGAGATCCACAGCCTCTATCAGCCCCGCAGCAGAGCAGAACAGGAAATGAGGGCTGCTGGAAGTGCTTGGAGCTAGCCCTCTTTTTGGGAATCCAAAGTCCCAGAGAGCGTAGCGGTCCTTCAACAAGTTTTCCTATCCCTGGCCCTAAGATCCCTGCCTCCTTCCTTCATATCCAGAGTCCTGCTGTCATTTTCCACAGTGTGTCACAGCCTGCGGTGACCACTGGCTGGCCCGTCAATATTAGGGAATCTCTAAACCCAGCCTCCAGGCAATTCTTTCCAGTGTGAGCCTGTGTTTTTAAAATAAAGGAGAGAGGATAAGAGTGGCAGGAACAGAGTGTCCTAAGAACATCTCTGGCACAAGAAGAGGGCCAAGGTTCTGGGTACTACCTTTGGTGCCAGTTCTCGGAGACCAAGCTATAGTTTTGTGTTCTTCAGGTTGCACTTTGGATAGAATGATGCCTAATGAGGAGAAAGGGAAGTTCCACCAGCTCTTCTTCAAAATGGTCAGGGAGAGAAGCCTGTGGATGGCTCAGCAGTAAAGCACCTGCCTTCTGGGCATAAGGCCCTGAGTTGGGTCTCCAGCAGTGTCACATAAGCCAAGGGTGATCCTGGGAGCACTGATGTCTGTGAGTCCCAGTGCTACAAGAAGAGTGTTATCTCTGGTTCCGCACAAATGTGTGCAAGCACCACAACTAAGATCCACAACCATGCATGTGACCCACCTCCAAGCTCCCATCAACACAACAAAAAAACAAAGGAAAGGATGGGGAGGGGGGGAACGTAAAGGAAGAAGGCAGGTTTGGGAGGAAGTTCTTGTATGAGTACATTTCTTTCTTTCTTTATTTTTTTCGGGGGGAGGGGGTCATACCCAGCAATGCACAGGGGTTACTCTGGCTCATGCATTCAGGAATTACTTCTGGCGGTGCTCAGGGAACCATATTGGATGCTGGGAATAGAACCCGGGTCGGCTGTGTGCAAAGCAAACACTCTACCCACTGTATTATCATTCCAGCCCCATAAGAGTAAACTCTTTGGTTTGGTTTAGTTTTGGGGCCATAATTGGGGTTTACTCCTGGCTCTGTGCTCACTCTCACTTCTAATGGTGCTTAGGGGACCCTTTATGGTGCTGTGGATTTAACCAGGGTCCACTGCACGCAAGGCTAGGGCCTTTCATGCTGCGTTATGCAATCCAGATAAAGTCTAAATCCAGGGGCCAGTAGGAAGTACAGCAGGAAGAGCTTTGTCCTGCACACAACAGACCCAAATTTGATCCCCGGGCATCCCATATGATCCTCCAAGCACCGCTAGGAGTAATTTCTGAGTGCAGAGCCAGGAGTAACCCCTGAGTATCACAGGGTGTAACCCAAAAAGCCAAAAAAAAAAATAAGGTCTAAAGAGTTTCAGCTTTGAAATGTAAGGAGCAGGAGACCTGTTGGAGATTTATGGAACCACCTGCTATAGTATCTTCTGCAGAGCAGCCCTGGCTGGAGCCACTGAGTGTAACATATCATAGCAAATCAACTCTGCTTTCAGTAACTGCGATGCTCCTTAATTTTCTTAGGCAGCTGTGCCACCAGTGATCCAAGTTGCATTTGGTGGCCACTGAGGTTCTTTCTAGTCCTGGGTGACTTATAATGCTGCAGCTGTGGACAGATTCATCTCTTGGGATTCCTATGAGTATATCTGAGGGTTGCTTGCTGGCATGCAGATTTTCAATTTTAGAAAAGAATGCCACCATTTCCCAGAGTGACTGCTTGAAAAAAAAAACACCAATGTTTCTTACAACATTCAGTAGTTTCTCAGCCTGGAGTAGTCAATCTCTAAAATGTTATTCTTAGAGAAACTGGGGACATCAGTGGTGGGAAATTTGCACTGGTGAAGGAATGGGTGTTGGGACATTGTACAGTGGAAACCCAATCATAAACAACTTTGTAACTGTGTATCTTACTGTGATTCAGTTTTTAAAACTCCAATTAAAAAATAAAAATATTATTCTGGTGAGGGGGTAGAGGTAGATCATTATGATTTTGACTTTCATTTCTCAATTATTGATGAGGTTGAACATCATGTTTAATGGTCACCTAGATTTCAAGTTCAAGCTCATGCCATTTTTCTTTTGGGTTATAAATTCTCTCTACCCCTTTCCTTTTTGGTTTATAACATCTATTCAATATTCTACATATATACTCTTTTGCCAGATGCTTTGCAAGGATCTTTCCAAGTTTGTGGCTCTTTCCTCATATTGCCAACATAGCTTTTCATTTTATAGTAAGCAATTATATTAATCTTTTTAAACATTGTGTTTAGGTGGGAGAGATAGTAAAGAGGTTGAGATACTTGCCTTGCATACAGCCGATCCTGATTCAATTCCCAGCACAGCATATGGTCTCTTGAGCATCAGGAGAGATTCCTGAGTGCAGAGTCAGAAGTAAGCCCTGAGCACAGCCAGTGTGGCCCTAACGCAAACCAAAAGTGTTTATGGAAAATATATTTCCAAGTTGATTTGGTCTACCACCCCCTTTTTAGGAAACCCCCCCCAAAAAAACAAAACAAAAAAATTACCGGAGCCTAAGAGATAGAAGAGTGATTGCTGATCACTGGCATGACATATTGTCCCCACCAGGATGAGCACAGAACTAGGAGTGTGACCCCCAAAAACCCTAACAAAAAGGAATTTATTCCACACCCTGTACATCTACTTAAGAGAAAAGAGAGCAGAAAGCAGCGGCCCCTCCACACCGCCCCCCTGCATTCAAAGTTACCATCTGCCCCCTCCCCGTCACAACTGTTCCAGCACTGGGAAATAATTCCCTCTGCTGACAGTCTTATCTTTCTCGCAGTGTCTTTATTCTTCCTAATTCTTCTCTTCCAACTGAGTCATTACTAGAACTTCATTTTCAGTTCTTTTCCTTTTCCACTTGATTGAGACTCTTTGTTTTATTCCTTGCATATTTTAATTTTACCCCTAAATATTTTTATTGCTTTAGTCTCTGTGGTGAAGAATTCCCTCTGCTCTGCTTTTCTTATTTCATTAGCGCTTTACACTGTTAGTTTGCACTTGATACAGTTCATTGATCTTCTGCCTCAAAGTTTTTCTTTTGGTCTTTCTTTAGGCACTGTGACTGACAACACTGTTAATGATGGAATTTCAGGCATACAACGTTTCAACATTACACTCACTATCAGAGTGTCAGTATACCCAAACCCTCAGGTCAGCTCCTAACACCCCTCACCCACCACCCCCCAGCAAACTAGTTCTATAGGCTGATACTCAGGGCTTGTTGCCATGGGACATTTGTTATCACCTTACTAGCACTGTCTGATTTCGGACAGTCAGTCTCTTTGATTCCACTGTTCTTCCTGCATTAACATATGCCTCAGAGACCTGGGCCCTACGTAAACAGGATGAGAATGCTATT
>JAOXYA010102698.1:0-10824 GCA_028565675.1 Sorex palustris | reverse complement strand
GCCGGGGCGAGCTGGCCGGGCCGGGAGTGCGGGCCGCCCGCCGGCCCATGGGCGCGCCCCGCCCCGCACACTCAGCCCTTCCCGCAGGCGGGGCGCTGAGCCGGCCGGCCGTGCACCCCCGACCACGGCCGCGCATTCCAGCACATTCCCCCAGGGCGAGCCAATCCCGGGTCCGGATGGGGGAGCAGGGGCGGGGCTGAGCGCCAGCGGGGCGGAGGGGCGGGGCGGGGCCTTGAACACACACACACACACACACGCACACGCACACGCACACGCACACGCTTGCGGCTGGGCCTGCACAGACAGACCCCGAAGGGACCCACCCAGGAGCCCCTTCCGAAGGCACAGGCCCCTCTCCCTCCCGCCTCTCCTCTCCTTCCCTCCGCTCTGCACTGGCAGCCCCGCCCCCCACGTGTCTGCAGCATGTGTGGGGGCCTGCAGGGTGGGGGAGCCCTGGATGGCCTGAGCAGTGGCGCTGCCCTGGCCACCAGCCCGAGGTCCAGGCTCTCTGCAGCACCGCCCAGAGGCCGCTGGGCCGGGTCAAGGGTTAGACGGGAGGTGGCCAGCGTGTGGCCCTCCAGGGCAAGAGGACAGAGCTGCACTCCCAGGCTGCTGACCTCGGGAGGCCAGGTAGGGAGAAGGGGGAACCACAAAGGCCGCCCTCACCCCGGGACTGTCCACAACACCCCTGCCCAGTGACACAGCAGTACCGGGCAGTGGGAGGGGCTGGGAGACCCCCAGAAAGGCTTCCAGGGCCAGAAGCTGAGGGGCCCACGGAACAGATCCAAGAGCGTTGGTTGGGGTGTCGGGGAAAGTGGCCAGGGAAGGGGAGGGGAAAGGAACCACAAGGGCTGACCCATCCCAGGCCAGGGCTCCGGGAGGGGGTGCAAGGGTGAGGGGTCAGGCTCAGGGCTCTGCAGGGAGGGCAGGACTCCTTGGGAGCAGGTGGCAGCAGCCTGCTGGGGGCAGCACCTCCAGCCAGGGCTCCACCCTGGCGAGCCGGAGGAGGTTGGCAGCTGAGTCACCGGAAGCCCCAGCTCAGGGCTCAGCTCAGGTCGCATCTCAGGTTGTGAGGAGCCTCTGGCTGGGAGCCGAGTCCACACCCAGAGGGAAGCCCAGAGGAAGCCAAGCCCGGACAGTCAGCAGGGGCTGAGGTGACGGGCCCGAGGCAAGGCCAGCAGGAGGCTCTCTGCCCCCAGCTCTGAGGTGGCCGCATGCCTGTGGGCTCTTCCAACCCCACCACACGGTTCTTTCCAGAACCTTTCAGAACCCTGGGCTCTCCTGCTCCCCAGGCTGGACTCCTCTGATGTATCCCCACCGGCCCATGGTAGACACGCCGTCAGACCCAGCCCCGCTGCCCGGCCACCTTCCATGGCAGCACCACGGGCCTGAGCCCTCCGTGGGCAGTGCTGGGCCCTCGTGGGGCCAGGTCAGGCCGGGAAGGTGCTTGGTGGCGGGCGCAGGGGCCCGAGCACTGTTGAGTAGTCTCCCCAAACTGACACGGAGCGAGCTGAGGGGATGCTGCATCCAGACGGGGCGGGGGTGCCTCCTGGGAGCTGAGTGGACAGTCGAACCCACAGCCTGGCCAGTGAGGTGCCGTGTATCGGGGAGAGCCCGCCTGCCCACGCTCCACCCCCAGCCCAGTGGCCACATCCACAGTGGGGCCACCCATGGTGGCCCTGCCCCTGCCTGTGCTGGAAATGGCACATGGCGGCGGGCGCCAGACCCCGGTCCCCTCCGGGCCCTGAAGGCTGACCCCCAGAGCACAGTGGCCGATGAGAGACCCCACACAGGAGCAGTAGCCCCCCAGATGCTTGGGGGCAGCTACAAAAATGCAGCCCGGCCCCTCGGCCCTGAGCCCTGCCCACCCACCACGCAGCCCAGACCCCCTCAGGGGACTCCACTGAGCTAGCCTGGCCCTTGGTCATAGCTCACCGCAACACTCAGCATCGACCACGCACCCGGGGCCCTGTGGGTGTGTGCAGTGGGGGCACCGCAGACACACACGCACGCGCGCACACACACACACACATATGCACGCATGCAGACAGCTACAACAACACACAGATACATACATACACCGTACACAGGTACACCCAGATACAGAGGCACAGAGACCGAGACACACAGATACACTGATACACACACACATACACCAAACACAGAGACACACAAATACGCTGATACATACACATACATACAGGTACACCAAACACACAGAGACATAGAAACAGAAAGACACAAACAGATGCATACAGATACACACAGATACACATAGGTACACAGGTAAGGAGACACAAGCAGATACACACACTGATACACCAATACACACAGATACACAAATACTAATACACAGAGACACAAAGAGATACACAAATACAGAGAGATGCAAGCAGATGCACACACAGATACAGCAATATGCACACACATGGAAACAGATACAAATACAGATACAAAGATACAGAGAGTTAGATACATAAGCAGAGAGACAGATTCACAGATACAGAGATATACTGATATACAGAGTCACACACATACCGAAACACACTGAGATACAGCAGATAACACACAGACACATACACACAGAGAGACACACACACAGATACAGAGATATGCAGAAATACAGAGATACACATTCACATACACATTCAGATAACACACGAAAATACACACAGCACACACAGACACAATCACGCAAATGTAATCAGGTACACACACCACAGAGGTACAGACACACACACGCATGCACACACGCCCTGCTGATCTGCTCCATCCCCCGGCAGCAGTGCTCAGACAGAGACAAGCCCCCCCCACCCCCGCTCACCCTCGGCCTCTTGGTGGTGCCTGGGGAGGCCCATCATGCCTCCCGAGGCCTCTGGCGGGCAGTTCTGCCACCTGCTCTCCCAAGGGTCCATGCGGCTGCCTGGGTGAGGCAGGGACACCCCGGCTGGCAAGTCACCCGACAGCTCAGCGGCTTCCTGGGCCCACGGGAACCTCCTGGCCCTGTGCCCAGCCAACCGCCACCCGACAGGAATGTCAACGGCTAAGCCACCACCCAGCTCTGGGCCAACTGCCACCTGGCAGGTGCCCTGGCTGGTGCGCACACATTCGGGGGCTGCCGGGGGGGCACGGACAGTGTGGGCCTGTGCAGTGTGGGGGTACTGTGTGGGCCTAGGTGAGGTGGGTGTGAGACTGTGTGCAGAGTAAACAGAGGCAAGTACATGTGTAAGTGAGGGGGCGGCATTATGTGGGCCTGTGTGCGCATGGGGAGCATGTGAGTGTGCAGGGGGAATGGACATAGGCAGCCCCCCAGGCCCCAGGCCCAGTCATGTAGACCTTGGAGTACCACCGAGCAAGCATCCCATAAATGCTGAGCACCACATAGGAGCACTCCCTGAGCACTGAGTATCACAGTGGGGGCATACCAATGGCACTAAGCACCCCAGCGGGAGCACCCAATAGCACTAAGCACCCCAGCGGGAGCACCCAATGACACCAAGCACCCCAGCAAAAGCACCCAATGGCACTAAGGATCCCAGAGAGAGCACCCAATGGCATTAAGCACCACAGCGGAAGCACCCAATGGCACTAAGGATCCCAGAGGGAGCACCCAATGGCACTAAGCACCCCAGCAGAAGCACCCAACGGCACCAAGCACCCCAGAGGAAGCACCCAATGGCACGAAGCACCCTAGCGGGAGCACCCAATAGCACTAAGCATCACAGCGGGAGTACCCACGAGCACTGAGTACTGCAGCGGGAGCACCCACAAGCACTGGGAGCACTGAAGCAAGAGTACCCCTGAAACACCACAGCAGCTCCAATAAGCACAACTATAGAAACAGTGTGACCACCACAACTAGAAGTGTAGACACATGGACCCCCGGGAACCCCAGGCCCCAGTGGCTGCTGACCAAACTACTGTAGAGAAGCCGGAAGGGGAGCCGGGCCCTGCTGCCCTCTGCTGGCCGTGAGGGGCTGCACGAGGCTGCCGTCGGTGGGGGAGAGGGCGGGGGGAAGCTTCAGAGGTGGCCCCCCAAACCCAAAGGCGCTCAGGGCACTGTTCCCTCGGAGCATTCTTGCACCCCCACCCCTGTGTCCGGGCTGGGTGCCCCACCCTGCATCTTCGAGGGGGTCTCAGAGCAGTTCTCCAAGCGTCCACACTCATGAGGCCTGGCATGAGCGGGCAGCGCCCCTCGCTCTCCGCAAGGTGACAGCGAAGGTGCTGCCAGCAGACTCAAGGGCTGGGGGAGTGAGGGACCGCCACGGAGACCTGCCCTCAAGGACAGGCGCATGCCGCCGGGCCAGAGCCAGCACAGCGGGGCGGGCGCTTGCTTGCACGTGGCCAACCAGGTTCCATCCCCAACACCCCATGCGGTCGGTCCACCATCAGCGCCAGGAGTGATTCTGGAGTTACACAGCTGGGAGTCAGCCCTAGCACTGCCGGTTGTGACCCAAAAACCAAAAAGGAAAAAGAAAAGGCAGAAGCCACTCAAGGCCCGAAGCATTGGGGCCGCAGCAGGCTGCCGGCTACAAGTCAGCACCAGGAGCCTGAGAGGCCCGGTCGCCCATACGGGAGGCCTTGAAAGAGATACCAGGAGAGGCGCAGGACCTTGTGCAGCCGACCCTGGCTCAGCCCTAAGCCGGGCCACCCCACCTGGCCTCCCTGGCCCTGCACTGGCCATCGGAGCCCCCCGCAAACATGACGGCTCAAAGCTCTGACCCAGTGGAGAGAGCAGCAAGCCCCTAACAGGCACCCAACACGCCCGCAGCCCGGCCCCAAGACTGTGAAGGACCCAGAGAGCTGATGCGGAGCTCGGGCCGGCGGGGACACAGACGGGGCAGGCTGGGGGCCACACAGCAGGTGGGGCCGGGTACCAGCCGGGCAGGGCGGTGTCACGCCACGAGCCCCACAGGAAGCCGTGCAGACAGGACTCTGAGCAAGAAAGCCTTCCGCATCCGAGGGAAAGGACCGAAAGATGTTTTAGAGCAGATCCAAACAGGCCCAGAAAGGGCACGGGAGAGGCGGGCAACTCCCCAGCGCACAGAGCCCCTCAAGGCCCCTCCTGAGCAGCCAGCAGGGGCCGGGGTGGGCAGGAGGGTGCTGGGCTGTGGCACTGGCCCTCCCGCGGCTTCCGAGCCAAACCCGTGGCATGGCGCCTGAGACACACGTTCTCCTAAAGCAAATATGTTGCCACCAAGACTGGCCATTTCTCTCTCTTTGCAGGGCGAGGCTGGGCCACATGCTCGTGCGCAGGGGTGGGGCCGGCTGATGCCTCCCCAACGCTCCCTCCCTGCGGCCTGTTTGCTTGGTTGCCTTCTCTCTTTCTTTCTCTCTTTTTTCCCCTTGCTTCCTTCCCTCCTTCCCTCCCTCCCTTCCTCCCTCCTTTTCTTGGTGCCACACCTGGCGATGCTCAAGGATCGCTCCAGGCTCTGCACTCAGGAATCACTCTTTGCAGTGCTCAGGGGACCACATGGGTTGCTGGGTATTGAGCCCCGGCCAGCCTGCAGGAGGCAGAGCAAGCGCCCTCCCCGCTGTGCTATAGCTCTGGCCCCGGTGGCCTTGGCGTTCCTCAGCAGAAGCTATGGACAGAGAAGGCAGCCCCACACTCATGCCCAGCCTCCTCAGGGCCTGCTGAAGGGATGGCCAGGTGCTGTCCCGCTTCCCAAGGCCCTCCTCCCCCACTGAGGGCACCCTGGGTGGCCCGCAGCCGTTGGCCCTGGGGTTATTGTTGCACCCATGATGAGCTGATAAACCTCTGTGTGTTACCCACGCAGAGGCAGTAAGTGATCTCAGTATGGACTGCACGGGTGCTGCCCGGCGGGCACACAGGCCTGCGGAACTTTGCACTCCCCACCAGAGACCCCCCAGGGGCTCCCCCTGGGCCCCCACAGGCCTGCGCCGAGGGTGTGGTGAAGCCTGAGGGCTCCTCCCTCACAAACCACACCGGAGTCCCGAGAGCAGGAGGCTCGGGTCCCCCTGGCCGGCCGGGCACATGCGTGGGTACCTCCAGGGAAGGCCCCGAGATGGTGCCGCCGTGAGAGCCTGAGGATCAGGCCGCTGTGCCGGGGCACTGCCGCTTTCGTACTTCTTAGAAGCAGAGTTTACCCGCCTGCCCAGAGCACTGTCTGTCTCAAAGAGGGAGTGCCCAGCAAGGCCAGCAGGAAGGGAGAGGACACAGGGTCTGACCGAGTTCCATGCACCTTAAGGTAGCCGAGGAGACAATGAGCGTGTTACTGAAGGCGGAGCCCGCGGCAGGGCCTGCCAGCAAACTGCCGGACGCTTGTCAGCGCAAGGGAACGCAGGACCCCTCAGAAGACTGTCCCGAAGGAAGCAGCGAGGGGCGAGGGTGGCAGCAGGGGAGGGAGAGGGTCCCCAATGCCCAGCTCAGCCCTGGCGACATGGTCCTTGGGGTGGCAGCCCCGGCCTGGGAACAGAGTGGCGGAATCGCGGCCCCGGGACACCCGCCAGGAGCGAAGTTTCCCCTCGACTGCCCGGGGAGGTTTTCCCGGACAGGGGTGGCACCAAGGGACCCTAGGGCGAGACTCGACCCATCACTGCTGGCCAAGGAGACCTAAGGGGCCGTGTCCAGGACATAAGGAATTAAGGCCCCAGCACGTGTGCACTCACGGAGATGTCGCGGTCACTCAAAACGGCGACCCGGACAGTGGAAGAGCTCAGGAGCCACAGAAGTGCCCTGAGCAGAGGTGCAGCCCCGCAGCGCCCCACGCGGGGCTACCTGCGCCCTCCTGGAGCTCCTGGAAGCAGGTCACCCGCACACAGGAACAGGGACCCCTCCCACCTGACCCCTCTGGTAAGAGCCCTCGGAGAGCAGACGAGGAGGCTCTGACAACCACCGCACCCTAGGGACGCGTGGGGGCCGACTCCTGCCCTGCCGACATCCATCTCCGCAGATGGCTGAGCCCCGTGGGGGGGGGCAGGGGCAGCTGCACAGGGCAGGGAGGTGACTCCAGGGTGACGTGTGCACATACAGCCAGTGGGGCCGGGTGGGGGCAGGCATTGCCCCCCGGGCGGTCAGAGGAGCGTTTCCACACTCAGATGGCCGTGGCACGGCTAAAACAGCCCACCCATCTCCAGGTGCCCCGGGTCCCCAAGGCCCATGTTCAGGCCCTGCTGGCCTCTCCGAGGGCTTCTCTCCGAGTTGGCGGCGGGTGCGGGGGGCAGGATGGGGGGGACTAACACTGCAGCACCCAGCTGGGCTGCCCCATTCCCTGGGTGTCCCAGGTGCCTCCAAGTCTGGGGGAGACAGGGCTGGCGGCGTGGCGGGTACATGCTGGGACCCCGCCCCACTTCCTGCTCTGTCCTGGGGGGCGCATGGACCCAAGGGAGGCCACGCACAGGGTGACTTCCCGCTGGCCTGGGTTTCCAGGGGTCACTAGAGGTCACTTGCCCTCACTACCCCAACCTCTGGGGGCCACACCTCCCCGGGCTTTTTCCCAGACTCCCCCAGGGAACCGCAGCCTCTGGTTGAGGGTCCCACAGAGCCCCCAGGCTGGCTGCGGAGCTCGAAGATCCCAGGCCGGGGAGCAGGGTAGGGGGCACACACAGCCCCGGGCAACGCCAGCATGGCACCCCATGCGGGCCCGGGCCCGAGTGAAGGGGGATGTGCTGCGGTCTCTGTGCTGGGCTGGGCCCAGGGTTGCGGGGGGCACAGGAGCAGGCAATGCCTGCAAGTGCAGAAACCGGAGCCTCTGGCAGGGCCATGGTGCACTGCGGGCCAGCTCCTGAAGGCACCACGGAGCCCAGGACGGGCCCAAGACCCTCCATGCCAGGTCCCACAAGACGGGCGCCCACAGGGGACCCGCACGGCCTCCCTGCCCGCCCCAGGGCCCTGCCAGGCCCCGCCCAGCCCGGCTCCCCCCGAAGTGACTTATCTGCCAGCCCCTGACATGCTCCCCTGTAGCCTGATGGCAAGTGCCTACCGCGGAGGCACCTTCGTCCCAGCCACGCTGCCATCCACGCCGGGCCCTCCCTGCCGGGGCCTGCTGCTTCCATCCGGCCCCTTCTCCAGAGAACCACCTGCCGTGCCCTGGGGGCCACACGGGGGGGGGGGCCTCCCAGCTCGCTGTGCTTCCGGCCAGTGTCACTTCCGGCACCCACTTCCCCCGAACCTCACCCCCACTCAGCAGCCCGGGCTCCCACCGACCCTACTTCCGACCTGACTTCCTCCCCGCCTAGGCACCTGCACCTGCTGCCCGTCACCCTGCGTCACCCTGCCCCCTCGCTCCAGGCGGGTGAGTGGGTTCCAGGGAAGCCGGGTGGGGTGGGGCGGGCCAGGACGCTCTGTGGCCTGACAGGCTCATTTCCCAACCTTAACGCCTGCTAAGGCACGTCGGGACTCTGATGGCGGCTTGCACGCCTCATCAAGCGCGGACCCAGAGGAGAACACGCAGCGCTGCCTGGACAGGGGGCCCCGCAGAGGAGCGCCCCCCCCAGGCATTGCCTCAGCTCACGCCATCCCCAGACACCCCGCAACCCCCGCTGCAAGCCCCCTCTGCAGCCCGCAGCCCAGAGAGGCTGTGGTGTGTGTGTGTGTGTGTGTGTGTGTGTGTGTGTGTGTGTGATGCAGAGAGAACCAAAACAGCACCAGCAGCAGTTTCATAGGATGTGGGATTCGCTTCTTGACCGTTTCTAAATAATTCCCACCTCCTCCACACCTCAGTCGATGCACAGGAAACCAGGCAAGTCACGAGAGCAGGCCGCCCAGCGTCACAGGAGCCTTGGGGCACCCTCGCCCCTGACCTGGATGCCTGCCCCCTCCCACGGACGCAAGCAGCTGCTGGGGCCAGCTCACCAGGCAGGAACTCACCAGGGTCAGAGGCAGCGGCGTGGGTGCTGCAATCCCACAGCAGCCCCCCAACACTGGACCCATAAAACGCTCAGACTCCATGGCCCACCCCAACTCCAGACCCCCCAGAACTGAGACTCGGCGGCGTCCTCGCTGGACCCAGTCCTAAGTGCTGCTCCAGCCTCAGTGGGGGGCAGAGAGGCGAGTCAGCAGACGCCGCAGGGAGTAGCACCCCCTTCTAGAGAACCAGCGCAACTGGGGACACTGGGGTCCCAGCCCCTATCCCCTCACCCCCCACAGTATCCGGGTCACAGCAGCAAGCGCCCAGCAGGCTCCTGAGGCCACTTCCGGGCTGGACTGCTCAAGCCCACCTGGGCTCAGGCCCACCCCAGCACAGTCCCAAGGAATTCCCAATTGCAACCCCCCAAGCGGGACCAGGTGTGACCCAAAAGGTACTGACAAAGGCACTTTCACCCCTCAGGGAGCACAGGACACCAGGCATTCTCCGAATGTTCAGAACCTCTCAACGGGCTAATGCCGCCCCGGGCTCCAGTCAATGCCTGATTATGGTAACCCCAACTTCCAGATTTCCTAAGAAAACCCAGATTTCAGCTAATTATGTTCCTAACAATAAAGGCAAAGCAGTAAGCCTGCGACTTCCCATGAGAACAAGGGCCAGTATCACGGGAGAACAAAGCCAGTGGGCTTGGCCCCGTGTCCCAGGGTCGGGCCCCGTGATGCTCCCGCAGCAGCTGCGGCTTCCTTGGGGTGCAGGCCCCAGGCCTGTTCCCAAGGCACAAAGAGGAAACAGTGGGTCTGCCCCCTCACCGCCCCACCAGGCCGGAAGGTCGACCGGGTCTCACGCAGCGGAGCGGGGAGAAGATGACGGGGGCGTAGCTGGGCGAAGCACCCCGGTTCCACCTCAGGAAGCCACACCCAGAGCATATGACTTGGTCGCGGCTGTGATGAACGCGGCCCGCCCCACCCATCCCGGGAGCCCGGGAACCCCTGGAATGGGGGTCACCAACACGTCTCCGTGCGGTTTTGCTAGGCACCAGCAGCCGAAGCGCAGAATGACAAAGTCTGGACACACCCAGACATGTCACCAGAGGGCCAAGGCCAGGTCTCGGGGCAGTGCCTCCTCCAGCCAACGGGTCAGGGAAGGTCAGTCTCCCGTGCAGCCTGGAGTTGAAGGATAAAGGGGCCAAGACCAACCACCAAGCAAGAACGTCCCGAAAACGTCCCTCCGCGTCTGGAAATCCCCTCCGTCTTCCTGGAGCCGGGGCCATCCACAGCCCTCGCTGGAGGGAGGGTCTGTGGATGGCAGACCAGCTTGGCTGGTGCAGTTTTGGGGTCCCCTACCTCAAAAGGAGCACCAAGAAAAGCCTGGCCTATGTTTGAAGCGCCCCCTCAAGGACCCCAAAAGTGTACAAGCCCCCTTCGGCATGTTAAAAGGGAGGGTCCCACATCACTTTGGGGGCATGAAAATCAGCCCAGTGCCTCCCAAAAACCAGGTCAAAAGCAAACTGCATGGTCAACCCAGGTTCGATGCCCAGCATCCTCTATGCCCCCGTCCCCACCAGGAGTCAGCCCCGAGCTCCGCTGGGTGTGTTCCCCCCCAATCAAGCAAGGGGTGCTCTGGGCTGAGGCAGGAGACAGGCGGTTCTGGGGTGCTTGGCTCGGTGGTCCTGGCACACACCCCGTTTTGAAACACTGTCCATCCTGCCCCGCCCATGAGGCTGACGCAGACCAAGGAGAGGTCACTGACCTCTTGGCCAGCCAGCAGCGTGGGGCACTGCAGGAGACATCACCGCCCCCAGCCAGCCCCTCCTGAGAAGGGGCCCCCTGCACGGTGGAGGACAAGCTTCTTCCTCACCTGCGGGGGTGGTCCTGGAACCCCCCTCCCGTAATCACACTGGCCCCTGTGGGCGAGGGGGTGCCCAAGGCCGGGGCAAGTTGGTCCAGGAAGAGCCTAAGCACAAGGGGGCGGGAGGATGCCCCGGTCTGCGGGGGGG
>JAOXYA010102671.1:0-10826 GCA_028565675.1 Sorex palustris | reverse complement strand
TCCATATTAGTCTATAACTATGATAAGCGTAAGGAGCTTGGAGATAGAAAAGTATTTTTTAATATTTGAAAAAGATTATTTTAATTTTAAATCATTTTTATTGAAGTACTTTGGTTTACAATGCTGTTAATCATAAAAAAGTAATTTTTATTCTTTAGCTGTTGCCAATATGTACTATCAGATGTTGAATAGCATACTGCAAATGTGAAACTTCAGTGGTCCTGGCGGGAGAGCACAGGAGCCTGAAACACCTGCCTTACAAGGATGCTGTCAGGAGTTCAGATCCCAGCATCCCACATGTGATCCGTGCAGCCCTGCTGTTTGAGTCTGGCAGCGGCACTGTTTGCGGTCCCAGTGCTGCTAGCAGTTTTCAACTGCAGCCCAAACAGCTATGGGCGAGTACCACAGGAAAGGCCTTGCCCATCCTGAGCTGTGCCACCTCTGGCCATTTGACAGTGCCATATCTGGCCATGGCGACTATTTGACCATTGCTGTGACCCCTGGTGAACTCCCCAGTCATAAACCATCACTTGTGTGTGTCTTAACTAAAAGTGCTCATACCAGCAAGCCTGTGTGTAAGCATCACGACTAATGGAGTACTATGTTGGTGGGCACTGTCACTGAGTGTGTGAGCACTGCTAGTGAGCAGGGCAACACATGTGCACAGCCCCTGTCTTTACAACAGTGAACAGCAACAAAAACAAAGGAAATGGGCGATAGGGAGGGTATAAAGAATTCCATATGGAATGAGTTTTAATGAATTCATTAGTCCCCAGTACTTCAGAAGATTATGTTTAATTAGGTAGTCTTTCAAGATGAGTTTCAGAGATTGGTATGATAAACCAATAATAATAATTATTGGTATAATTATACCAGATAATGACCTCCAAAATATCCAAGTCTTCTTCTGTGGAACCTGAGAAAGTACCTTACAAAGCCAAAGGGATTTTGCAGCTATGATTAAGTTACGGATCTTGGGATGGGAAGATTATTCTGGATTTGCTGAATGGATCCAATATAATTGCAGTGTTCCTAATGAAAGGAAAGCAGAACCATCCGACTGAGAGGAAATGCAACAAGAATGGGTCAGAGAGGGGGATTTGAAGATGCTGCTGCAGGTTTTGCGGGCAAAGGAAAAGGCCTTACACTTGTAGATTTTTGCTTGAAGTCTTGAGAAGAAAAACAACCCTGCCAGCCCATTTTAGAATTCGGGACTCTTGAGTTGTAAGGTAATGAGTTTGTTAAAAAGAAAAAAAAAAGAGAAAGTATTCTTGGTGTTTCAAACAGAGAAATTTATCTTTTTAAAAAAAATTACCCAATTTTGGGACTGGAGCAATAGCATAGCGTGTAGGGCGTTTGCCTTGCATGTAGCAGGTCTAGGGTCGATTCCCAGCATCCCATATGGTCCCCCGAGCACCGCTAGGAGTAATTCCTGAGTGCAGAGCCAGGAGTAACTCCTGAGCATCACCGGATGTGACCCAAAAAGCAAAAGAAAAAAACAAAACAAAACAAAACAATTTTTAAGTTATGTTAAGTATACCCAGTGGGCTTGGGCTATTCCTGGTGCTGTGCTCAGGAATGACTCCTGGCATGCTCAGGGGACCATATGTGGCCCTGGAGATTTGAACTGGGTTTGTGGCTTGAGCAGCCACATGCCAAGCAGATGCCTTAACCTCTTGTGCTCACTCTTTTCTCCCACCTTTTTAAAAAAGTTTTTTTTGGGGGGCAGAAGGAGCGGCAGTGAATCTCACCCACTGGTGTTCAGAACCTTATCCTAGCTACGTGCTCAAGAGCGAGCCCAGTGGTGCCTTGGGTACCACACATGGCACCAGAGGTTTGAATCAGGGTCACCTGCATGCAAGACAAGTGCCTTGTTTCCTGTACTATTTCTACAGACCCTCTGTCCTCCAGTAATAAGTTTATGCTGTTTTAAGAGACTCTGTTATAATTTGTTTGGGCAGAAATAGAAGAGAAATGCAGTTGGGTATAAAATAGAATATTATGGTAGGAACCATTAGTGCAATTTGCTCGAATGGTTTGAGGCTTTGTTAACTACCCTTAGTTATAAATGTAATGTCTTTTCTTTCTCATCTTTAAAAGGAGTGTGGTCTGTGATTTGACTTCTAAATATAAGAGACATTTTCAGTTGCAGAAATGTAATAGACAGGATTTTATGTGATTAAGTATTTCATGAAGGTAGTTCTTAAACTTTTTTTAAAATTTAGGTAACACTGATTTACAAGTGTGTGAATGTTTAAATGATAAAATGTTACAATGTTACCTTACCCTCCCCACCACCCACCAAAGTTCAAGTGCCAAAGTCTACTGGACCCTTACATCCCTGTGATTGAACTTGAAAGTATGGACCTTCCAGAGGATATTCTAACATTTGTTCTCCAAATCCCATGTCATGGCCGAACCCGACCTCTTACCTTTCTTCTTCAGAGCACCAACCCTGCCCTTTCAGTATTAAATCTGGTTGCCATGTGGCAGCCATTAGCCAGATATGTGCTAAATAAAAAGATATGTGCCTAGGAGGGTAAAGTACAGCTAGGCATTTTTGTTTGTTTTGTTTCGTGGCCACACCTAGCTGTGCTCAAGGCTTATTCCTGGCTCTTCGCTTAAGGATCACTCCTGGAATTGCTCTGGGGAACCACATGTGATGTCGGGGATTGAACCTGGGTCAGTCCTGTGCAAGGCAAACACCCTACCTGTTCCACCACCAGGATTCTTGGCTAGAATAGATTACTGGCTTATATCCACTTTTCAGAAATCAGCTTCTCTTGGAAACCTAGCATGTTTAAGAAATAAACAGAAAGTGTCCCGTCCTCCTCTCATTGTCAATGGCTACTACAACGTCCCCACATTTTTCTACCCGCCCCCAAGAGGTGCTATCCTTGCTTTGGGATACAGTAGCCATAGAAGATGGGCATACAAAAAAAGTTGGAGGGCAAAGCAGGGCTTGTTTAAAAGAGAGGTGAGGATGATTTTGATTTGCTTGTGTTCTTCTTTCCTTTGTGTGTGTGTGTGTGTGTGTGTGTGTGTGTGTTTTCCTTAGCCCTTTCTAGTCTTGATTTGACGATTTGACATGTGAATACAGCCAGAATGACAATGACCTGATTAAAATGCATCTTCATAAGGCTGATTTCTGAGGAACAGAAGCTTTACAGAAAAGGTGTGCCCTCAGGATTTGTTGTGTAAATGGATGTCAGCTGTTCACAGCTGGATTAATACTAGGTTAGTGTTACCTGGTAGCTGTGTAGAGCATTTGTTAAGGTTAAGTAGAGGCATAGAAAAGGTGGTGGAAATATCTGTAGACAGAATCTAAATGGCCTTTCACCCCAAATTGAAAAATGTTTGTTTCTTTACCTATGTTTGTATCTCAGGCTTTGCATTCTCTCCCATGGGGCTTTTCATGCATTATTTTTCCTTATGAAATGTTATCCCATATGAAATGATGCTATTTAACATGGGATATTAACATATCCTCTGTGTATGCAAAATATTATACAGATAGGCCAGGCCATCTAGATTTTGAAAGTTCTTTCATGGCATTTCTTGGGTAAAGTCCACTACCAAATTGGCCTCTTCTTTCTCTGTGGCTGACTGACCAGAGTGCAGTATATGGGCAGCTAGCCCTACTGCAGGGCACTGTCCACAGTACCCTCCTGGAAAGGGTCTTTTTCTGGGTCTGTGTGTCCCAGCATGTAGCCACTGACTGCCTGTGACTCCTTAGTCCCTGACATGGAAGAACTGAGATTTAAATTTTATTGAATGATTGAATCTATAGAATTGACGTGACCTCATATGTCATATTTGATAGCAACTACAGGGAGGTTGTTTGGGGAGTCCAGGCTGATATCAGATGGGGCTGAGATGATTGGGAAAGAGTGATAGCAGCTCCAGGTCTTGGTTTACACAGCAGTAAGGTCTCTTTCCTTCTCCAAGATCATGGACTCTGGGGCAGTACCCAGTCTTTTATGGGGTGAAGGCTGGAGTTCCCATTGCGGATAGGGGCGGGAATAAGGGGGGGGTGGGCAAAATGGCTCTTTGGAACTGAAAGTTGAGGACAGCCCAAGTATAAGTGAGCTTCGAATTTCACTGGCCAAGGAGATTAAGAAAGAGTAATGAATCTTTTGTTGAGTTGATTGTAATTTTTTTTAAACTTGTAAAAAAAATTGCATGGCTTATGTCATGTAAACCTTGGAAAGCCCCAGAGGTAAGTGTCATACTATTTTGACAGACCTGACTGCTGATATTCAGAAAAGTTAGGCATCTTTTTAGACTTTCATTGCAAATTAAAATGTTGGGAGTATCACAACTCTGCTAACTTTACCCTCAAATCCTGGAAGTGGGAGTTACAGGTTTTAAGTGGAAATTCCCCCAGGCTGTCTCACGAGACACCATGGCTCATGTTTTTCCTTTTCTCCTGTGGACTCACATCCTGGGTGGGCAGTGTTAGTGATAGCTGTAGAGAAATGAAACAAAGGGATGGCCTAGTTCTCCTTGGTTTGGAGAGAAGCTGATGGGAATGAGCGTTTGCAAAGGAATGATAGGGGTGGGCAAGGGAGCCCACTCTTGAGACTGGAGTTGAGAGAAGGATCAGAAGATCTGAAAGACTCTGGGCAACATTGTGATATAAACTCCTACTCTGCTGGACCGTATATTCCTGGGAAGGTAAAATGTTTAAATTAAGACAGGGGCCAGAAGATGCTGATGCTGTTAGGGTTTACTCATGAGTTCCACCCGATGTGGGTTTGATTTTGGGTACCACAGGGTCTGCTGAGAATTACTGGGTGTGACCCTGGAGATCCACAGCAGCACAGCAGTGATCTAGGAAGTTTCATTTTGCAGCAGCACAATATTCTTGGGCCCCTGCAGTGAATCTATGGTTCAGTTGGCTGAGAATTGATGGTGGGCCCCCAGGCCACTGCTTGGGAGTGCCTCCCCCGCAAAAAAGAAATTAAAATGATATCATCCATATTGTTCACTTTTTCTCCCTTCAGTAATTTTCCCATAAAGTTTTAGAGATAGAAGGGGCTGTGGCCAAGCTATGTCAAGGATTCTTAAGTTTATACATCGAGTCATGTTGTTTTGCTAGGGGAGGCCTTGACTCCATTGTGAAATTTGGAATGATGTACATCTTTGTTGGATACTACGTACAGGCTTTGGTCTTCAACAGTGTATTATACTTTGAGTACTTACAACATTTATGTAGTAAGTAGTTCCATGTCAGCTTCTGTAGAACTGGGGAGCACTGGAAGCTATAGGATTCCCATAAATGGATAAAAGTCACAGTTTACTGAGATCATCGTTTTGTGGTTTAGAAGTTCTGTAGATAGTAAAAGATTGACACCAGGATCATTAAAATTGCACCCCCCCCCCCACCTCCCTCCTTGTCCCTACCAAAGGAAATACCCCTGGGCAAGTTATAGTACATCCTCCTTCACTGATACGTGGAGATCATATTGCTTCTCAAAGGCTTTGAGAAAGGTTAACCAGTCATGACCACGCTATGCCTTCATCAGGGTAGAAATCATATACAAAGCAGACCAATCAGAAAACAAAAGGGCATGTAATAAGCATAACTCAGCCAGATTCAGGCGCCAGCTTAGGCAAAAAGTGAATCAGGAACAGAACATAGAGATGCTATCTGGATATCAAGGAAGAAGACTTGTGGTTGACCTTGAAGCCTGGGCATTGCAGTCAGAAGGACATCATGAACCCGAAAAAAAAAGCTAACATAGTTCTCCTTTTTGTGAGAGCTATTTGAGTTGTCAAATAAATTATTGAGAAAAATAGAACTTTTCAATTATCATAGGAAAATGGTATAAGTCAAGGCCTCTGGAATCCTGAAAATTTTGTGTTTTCATAGACTTTCACAACCCTGGATTTATGGGAAGGAAGAACAAAAACCAGATTTGACAATCTCTTCCTTCAACAGAATGGACTTGTCTTTTAATTTATGACATTAAGCAATGCCCTATTTCAAATACTTTCCACTGAAGAAAGTGTGCCCTTTGCAGTCCAATGGCCAGTCTGGGAAATCTCTTCTAGACTTGTTTTGCTTGGGATACAATCACATGGAATTCTTTTCTTCAACTCTTGTCATTGAACTTGAGACATACTCTTCTTTATAGTTTCTGAACTCATGAACTTTTTTTTTTTCCAAAATCAGTCTACGCTCATTTATGGTCCCTATGAGAAGTATTTCAAGCATTATGTGCAAGGCAACAAGATCTTAAACTTCAGAATACCCCAGACTTCACTGTTTTCAATTCTATTTCTCAGAGTAGCTTTGCCTTTATCAAGAGACTATGAATTGCTGTCTTACTTTTCTAATACCAACAATGGTATCGGCATTAGTATTGACTTTTATAATAGTTGTTCTATCATCTGCTCCAGAAAAAACATTTTGAAGACAGTCATAAAATCAAGACTCTTTTGGGGTCAGAACAAGAAAGAGTACAGCAGGCAGGACATTTGCCTGCTATAAAACTGAGGGGGTTCAACCACCAACCTGGGTTCAGTCACCGAGTTTGACCTCCGGGTTCGACCTGGGTACCATATAGGGACCGTGGGATCCTATGTGGTTACCCTGAACACTGCTAAGAGTAATTCCTGAGTGCAGAGCTAGGAGTAACCCCTGAGTACCAACCGGGTGTGTCTCCCCTGCCCAAAAAGGGAAAAAAATCAGGACTATACAGAATTTTACCACCTGGACTGGAAGACAAAAAGAAAAAAAAGATGTAAAGTTCCTGGAGAGGGCTGATGGAGCTGTACAGCATGCTTGGAGACTTGTTTTCTAAGACCTGTCCACTAGAGGGCAATGTCTCGGCCCCCTTTAAATTGGCTGGGGTGTGCTCCAGAAGTCTTTCTCCTCAATTGAATTAGAAATGTTCTGTGCTTAAGTAAGTGGCATCTTTGATGACCTGCCCTGAGGCCCACTGTGGGAGTAGTGTTCCAACTGAATGTCACACAGTTCTACTGTAATTTTAGTCTATTTTAGTGTAACCTGTTTGTTCAAAACCTTACTAAAATTGGAGGTGACTGATGGCTATCTTAAAATTTCATTGATTTTAACTTGAATATGTTTTCTTTTTTCAACTTTTGAACGGCCTCTCTTCCAACTAGTATGATTCAAGTCTTCCAGTGCAGAAAGGAGCCAAACTATGCCCCTTAGGTAGATAAATAAATAGAGAGTAGAATTTTCTAGAGCTGCCAGATCAACCCTTTCCATCAGCACTAAACTCTGAAAAGTGGTCAAGAGGTTTAAATCCTTGAGTTAAAAGAGAAGGAGATGGAGCTCTCAGAGGGACTTAAGGAATCTAGAAGGATCTATTCTGTGCCTCATGTTTTTGTGTGTCCATTTTTAATAAGGAAGTGAACCTCAGATGACAGAACTGATTTTCTTTTATTGGGTGGCTGCTGAAGTTCTGTTGATTAAATCAGTCGAAATAAGAAAGAATTATGTCTTGTGAGTCTGGCCTCTGGGTCTCTGGAATCTTTGTACAGGTTTCTATATAATATCAATTTCTGTTTTTCTGGGGTTCCCCTGACACTATCCTCTAGTTTAAGAGATGGTGATAAGACAAAATGAAAATACTTTTTATAATATAATCAAAGCAAGGTTGGCTCTCTTTTTTGATAAATAGGGTATAAGATTACCTGAAAATGATTTTATTCCTTATTAAATTATTTTTAAAGGCAAGTATGATAATATTCCATGTAGGTGTATTAGTAAACAGCAGTTGGGCTGGATACACAGAAGGAAAAACCAAGCCTCATATTTTGTGATCTCTTGGCAAATAAATACCCTTAATTGACTGGCCTTTGTATTGTCTTGGTTTCCTGGGTTCCATTTATATTTTAGATAGATGTAGTAGATTATGTTTTAAATTTCTTATTAAATACTTTTTATTATTAAAATCTGTGCATTAGAAGTTTTGTACTTTAAGCTAAAAATCAAGATTGAGTCTAGGGGCTGGAGAGAGAGTACAGGATTAAGATGCATGCCTTTGATGCAGCTGAACCTGGTTTGAGTCCCAGCACCACACCATCCCCTGAGCATCACTGTGGATGGTCTTGGAGGTTGCAGAGCACTGCTGGGGTAGCTGGGCGCAAGTATGCTGTCCCCTCAGGTCTTTGCACTGAACTGTCAGCCTGCTTAGCTGAGATCACTGGGAAGCCCTCAGACCTTCTGCTTACCACTTCGGACGACCCCTGGAAGAGACTGATGCCGATGTTCTCTTTTGCTATGTATTCATTTTCTGTGGGAGTCGAAAAAAGTTCATTATTTGTGTAGTGCATTTGTAAGGGAAAGTCACTTGTGTCCTAAAATTCCTGGACACCAAAGAACCACCAAAGATTCAGTCATGACTGACAGAGAAGTTCATGAATCTTAGAGTAGATCCCACTGACTCTTCAGCCAGGACCCTCTCTCACCCCCCATTTTGGCCATCTTTGCTCCCAGATCTCATTTTTTTGTTCTTTTCTTTACAATGTGAAGTATCCAAATACCACCTAAGTTTGATTTGTATGCTCTGTCATATTATTTAACAATTTGAGAAAATGGTGTGACCGAACCAAGACAAAATAAAGGAGACAGAGAGGTAATTCAACAAACTGAGCACAAACTTTGCACACAGGAGGCCCGAGTTTGACCCCACACAAGAACCGCAGGTTCCGCAAGCACAGAGCCAGGAGTAGCCTTCAAGCTCCCCCAGGTGGCTAGCCCCAGAATCCGCCCCCCCTCCAAATAATTAAAGCAGGAAAAGCGATAGCAATGGCAGTAAATTTATTTATACTGTAAAACCAGATAATAAAATAATAAATGTCATATTTTGGTTAATTTTGCCCAGCTGGTCTGCAGAAGTTGCTTTTTACTCCAGGATCCCAGACCACAGATGGAAAGTTGCTTCTTTTATAGCTCAATGCCATTGAATACAAGATGAACCCAGAATAGGTCATAACACATAAGGGCTAATTGTAAATTAAAAATTCTACTATGAACTAGAAAATAAGATAATGAATAATGTACACATATTTAAGGTGAATCAAGAAATAAAAGCTTCATTTGTTCTGGTTGACATTGCAGCTTGGAACAAATATTTTGATTTTTATAGGAGGGGGAAAAAAGAAAGGACTAGACTGATCTGCAATGACCATTGTTATTTTAAATATTTTTAAAGACATTTTCCTGAATACTATAAAGAAAGTACTTTTATTTTTTCCCTTTTAGAAATGTGTGAGGCGTTGGAGCGATAGCACAACAGGTAGGGCATTTGCCTTATATGCGGCCAACACGGGTTCAATTCCCAGCATATTATATGGTCCACCGAGCACTGCCAGGAGTAATTCCTGAGTGCAGAGCCAGGAGTATCCTCTGTGCGTTACCAGGTGTGACCCAAAAATTAAAAACAAAATAAAAAAATTAGAAATGTATGAACTGAGGAGAAGAGGAATCTTCTAACTTTCCCTAGATCCAGTGACCCATTAGAGGCGGACCTAGGATATGGTCCCAATCTGACTGGCCTCAGAGCCTGAGATCGAGCTGCCTTCTCCACACCCTCCTCTTTGGACCTTAACAACCATCTGCTCTTAGCAACTTAGGTGAGAAGAGGGACTGCTTTCATTTTTTCTTGGGTTTCCTGGAGAAGGAAGGTTGTGACTCTTCAAGGAACATTTACTAAAACAAATGAGGGGCAAGAAGATGGTATGCAATTAGAAAACAGAAAATGGAAAAGCCAGGAAGGAAATAAATGAGGTTAAAGAGCATGGATTTCTTTCCCTGGGCTGTACATTATTCATTGAGCCTCTCCCACTCAATAAGCCTCCAAGCTCTGGATCTAGAATTTAAATAGGCAGTTGCCCAGAAAGCCTCAGCTTTATGCAGGAAGGCGTTATGCGCCTGTAAATTAATGGGGTTTCTAAGCCCCCGTATTTATTTTCTGCATTTGGACTTAGTGAGATTCCTGGAAGATCTCACCCAGGTCTCTGAGAAGGCAAGAATATCCTCCCTGACCTCTTTTCCTTGTCTGGCCAGACCTGCACTGACCTTGCTTTCCACCTTCGTGCTGTCTGTCCAGGCTGCTGAAAGTCTCCTCCTCAGATTGATTCTCTCTGTCCTGCTTAATTCATTCACTGATGATGGTCCATGACTTGTGTTTGATGCCCTGCTCCCTAAACGTCCAGAGAGTCAACTCAGAGCTTTGTAATAGTGCTTCCTCCCAGGTACCAGAAGTTTCCCTTCCAGTGTCAGCCTACTGCTTAATGGTCCTGTTGTCTGTCTGAGGAACTATTCTCCCTTTTAGTTTGGTGACAGAGCTGTCATGCTTGAGAGGTTCCTGGGTCAGTGAATTAATAAGTTCAGACACTTGGCCCTGGCCCCTTTGTTCTCTTAGACTCTGTGATGTCCCCAGGGAGCTGATGGGCTAGGTTCCAGCCAGTACTTTATATAAGTTAACACACACATACACACACACACACACACACACACATACACACAAATCTTCACCAACAAAACATTTTTTTATGCAAAGATCTTTATCTACATTTCTACTTTTTAATCCTTTAAGATAGTCAGTCAATTAAAGTAAAAAGACAGAGACACAGAAAAGGAAAAGTTTAATATAAGGCCTCTCAGGTAAGTGGGCCACCAGACAGATATATAAATATCATAAAACTTCTGTTTTATCATAAAAGCAAAAGCAGTCAGTTTCATCCTTTAGTGGAAGAATTATCCAGGAAGCTCTTAAAGAATTACATGAAACTGACATTTTTTTCCAACTGGTTTTTATTTTTTGTCTTTTACACCATTCTTTTTT
>JAOXYA010102660.1:0-10826 GCA_028565675.1 Sorex palustris | reverse complement strand
TGGTAAACTTTGCCCCAAGTTTTTGGGGTCTGGCCAAAGGCACAGCAGCAATTTTGGGGTATCTGGAAGTCTGAAGATGCCATCAGGCTCCTGATGCACTCGCCTCACAGGTACAGAATGACCTGCTGGCGGCACCATACCATGTGATTTCATAGTAAAACATGAGAATGAAATCACACAAAGGATCCCTGAGCAGGGGCCAGAGAGGTAGTACAGCAGCAAAGGTGGTTGCCTTGCACTTGATCCCTGAGCCCACCAGAACTGATTCTCTGAGCACAGAGCCAGGAATTGAAAACACCAGGTATGGCCCCCAAACAAAAATACAAAACAAAAACGGTTTGGAAAGATAGTACAGAGAGTAAGACGTTTCCCTTGCATGCAGCTGACCCAGGTTCTACCCCTAGAAACCCATATCATCCCCTGAGTACCACCAGGAGTAATTCCTGAGTGCAGAGCTAGAAGTAAACCTGAGTGCAGAGCTAGAAGTAAACCTGAGCAGTGTTGAGTATGGCCCAAGACTTCCTCAAAAATCCCAAACAAACAAAAAAGCAAACAAATAAAAAGGAGTGATCTCTAAGCTTAGAGCCAGGAAAAAGACCTAAGCACCACAGGATGTGGCCCCAATACTAATCTGCACCCACTCCCTCCCCACAAAAAGAAATAAAATTAAAAAGATGCCTGAACAAAAGGACAGAGAGAATAAACCAGGAATTCTGACATCATCTATCTATAGATTTTTTTTTTTAATATTTAGAAAGGAAAAAAAAGACAGGACAGATACAGCCTCTGAAATAAGGACCCAAGTTGGAGTTTTAACGTATCTATTAATAGCTCTGGGATTCTGATGTGTTCTCTGCGCTGAGCTTGTTTCTCCATCTATAAATGCAGACTGAAAGAACAACAGGAAATAACAGGCAGCCCTGGCCTGGTACCACCCAACGTTCAAATAAATGACTGAATAGTTTTTCCTCTCATGTTGAAGAGAGGATTCATTTACTATCTCACTCGTTCTCATGAAGCTTAATCCAGTTCCAGGGGTATGACTCTACCAAAATCCACTGACTGAAAGGAAACAGGACTTGAGTTGACACCTGAAAATGAGCAAAGAAAAACCTAGTCTGTCAGAATGGAGGAGAGAGGTAGGATCTGACTGATGAGTATTCTGAGGGCAGTGGCAGAAAGCAGGAGATGTGCCACAGCAGCTCTAGAAAATCTTGGCACTTCCTTTGTCACAGTCAGGGATCCTCCCTTTGTCTGAGCTGCTCTACTCTCTGGAGGCCTTGAATAGCACTGCTATTTTCTGTTTATCATTCCCAGGTGCCCATCACTCCTGAAAAAGCTCTCTGTGCCCAAGGTCCATTTGATCCTATCTACCTCTTCTCCTTGTTTCCTCAGCTGCTTCTGCTGCCTCCAGAGGCAAGGCATGCCATCTGGGACAGAAGACTCATCTCCTTTGTATCTGGAATAGTTAGGAAGGATACTACTGTTGCTAGGTTACTCAGCAATACCTACAAGCTATAGGCACAGACTTTTAATGGCATCTTCTAAATTGTGTGAGCAACATCCCAGCATGCTCAGGGGCTATCCCTCCTGGCTCAGTGAATCATATGGTGCCAGGAATCAAACCTGGGCCTCCTGCATGCAAAGCTATGCACTGTATACAGCCCTTTGAACTATTTCCCTTGTGCCAATAATAGACTCTTATGTGCTCACCATAAGGCAACATGGGAATTTAGCCCTTCTTCATTTTATTTGAACAACTGAATCCTAACTACCCTCCCTACCTCTCAAATGAATGCCTATTTCTATTTCTCTTTCATTTAAAATTGTCCACTTGGGGACCAGGGATGTAGCTCAGTGGCAGAGCACATATCTCATAAATACATAAGGTTCTGGGTTTGATCTCTAGCAAAACACACACACAAACACACACACACACACACACACACACACACACAGAGAGAAGCAAAAATAATACACCTTCACCATTTTTTTGGCGGGGGGGAGCTCAGGGCTTACTCCTGGCTCTATGTTCAGAGATCACTGCTGGAGGTGCTTGGAGGATCATGTGGGGTGCTAGGGATTGAACCCCACTCGGCTGTGTGCAAGACAAACACCCTACCCATATACTATCTCTCTGGTTCATCACCTTTACTTTTTTGTCTTCTTTTGGGGGACACCCAGTGGTGCTCAGAGGCTATTCCCAGGCAGTGCTTCAGGATTATACAAGTTGCCGAGTACTGAATCAGGGTCGCCACATACAAGGCAGAATCCTGCATTATCTCTGCAGCCCTCCAGCCTCTCAAAACCCTAAAATGGGAGACTGCTCTTCAAGCCAGTGTCCTCCCTTTAATATGTATCTTTGTTTGCTTTTTCCATTCTGGAGAAGCCTAATATTTTCTTGAACAGGTACTTCCTCTTTTTCTCTCTCATATCTTTTCTAAGTAAGTTTAGCGACAAACTATCTTACTTCACTAAAAAACAACAAACTATATGATGGAGCAGAGAGATGGCTCAAAGAGCTGGAGCACATGCTCTATATGCAGAAGCCCCGGGTTCAATCCCCAGCACTATATGATTCCATAAGCACTACCAGGTGTAGTCCCCAAACAAATAAACAACTAGAAGCTGGAGCAAAAATGGAACTAAGTCAAGGAGTTGGTATTGGGGCTGGACTGATAAGTATAGCAGGTAGGGTGCCTGCCCTGCACATAGCTGACCAGGGTTCAATCCCCAGCATCACATATGGCCCCCTGAGCCCTGCCAGGAGTGACCCCAAAGTGCTGAGAACCACAGGATGTGGCACAAAAATAAAAGTATTTACACTCTCTAGTACTAGACAACACTTGGTATCTAGATCAACACAATTCTATCATTTCAAGTGTTAGGTACTGGATTTTCTGAACTATGAGAATTGTTGAGTAAACAGCATTTTGAATCCTTGCTCCCCTTTCCAGCTTAGCTCCCCTCACTCAAACCTGTGAACTTTACACTACTGCAGGGGTGGGGAAACTTCTTTCTGCCAAATGCCATCTGGGTATTTGTAACATCCTTCGCAGGTCATGCAACACAAGCACATGAGCCACAAGCACATGAGGCTCAAATAGCTGACAAGAAGCACACGTATCTGTCCTGTCATGTACCAGGGCCAGACTATAAGCTTCTGCAGGCCTTGTATGGCCCACAGGTGAGGCATTTCCCACCCCACCACAACGATTCTTACACACCAAGCAACTAATCCCACTCTATGATCTTACCGCACTACATTTTGCATATAGTCTTTTCTGGTCTGGAATATCTATGTCCTGATTTTCAGGCTAAACTGTATTCAAATAACTGTCAGTATGTACATATGTATATGCTAGGAATTTAGCCCAGATTCTCACACAAATGAAGCAAGTGAGCTACATTCCCAGCTTTAATTTAATCTTTTAAATCCTGCTCAGATACTATTTCCAGGAAACAGTCTAAGGTTCCCTTTCTCCTACACACCTCTGCATCTTAACATTTTTGTTTGTTTGTTATTTGGGTGACACCTGTCAATGTTCAGGGATTATTCCTGGATTTACACTAAGGAATCACTCCTGGCAGTGCTTGGGGAACCATATGGAATACTGGGGATCAAATAAATCTGGGTCAGTCGCATGCAAGGCAAGCACCCTCTCCTCCACAGTAAATTTCTTAAAATAGCAGATCTTTAGCTAGAGTGCTTGTCTACCATATACGACGCCTCAAGTTTGATCTCTGCTACCACCTAGCCCCCACGTGCCAAAGGGGTGGCTCATGTGACCCCCAGGACTATACTACTGGGCCTGAATACTGAATAATTAGGCTCATAGAGTCAAACTCAGTATGCCACGGGTGGCCCCTGGGCCTCTGAGTAGTGCTGGGGCCCCTCCTGAAAAACTAACCAACTAATAAGAATCTCTATCATCTGGGGAAACCATTCATATATGGCACAGCACATGTATGAGGCTTTCAGTTCAGTCCCCACACGTCCCAATAAAAGAGAGAATTTCTTTCTCTTAAAATGCACATCACAGAACAGTCACTCCACATGTATCCTTAATGAGTCATTGTAAAAATGAGTTAAGAAATAGTATAATGGGAACCAGAGTTGAGGGCTAAGGGAGGGTAGGGTTCTAGGTAACTCACATAGATTTCCATTTTTCTGTAGAGACCATAATTAAGAAGCAAATTGTGAGTCATACGAATTCGGTGAGGCTTCATTGGGTGGCCTTGTCCATAATAGTAATTTCCAACATCCCCTGAAGAGAGAGAACAATTTCAGTGACATAGTTAGACACACACTCCCAGGGAGAATCTAAGAAATTTTACAAGAAACTGTCTGGTTCACCTTGAGGAAGGATAACTCATAAAGGATAAAACAAAACAAAAAGGCATGGGGCCTAGGCAGGAGTCCAGAGACCGAGAGGTTGTACTGCAGGCACGAGGGCAAGAGTTCGAACCCCAGTACCATCCACATGCAGAGTTCAGTGGAATCTTAACAGACCACCGCTAGGCTCTCCAGTCTCCCGTGACCAAGTGTGTGATACCCTTTGTAATTACAACAGCTAAAACCAGAAGGGGGGCAAAAGTGGGGAAGAAAAACAACCAGGAACTCTTATGAGGTAAGCACTTAAGCATGTCAACCGATCCCGTCTTCTGCCCTGAAACCCAAAAGATAGTGTGAGGGGTTTCATTCCAAAGCTTCTAGGAACAGCAGGTAATGAGGTGACTCACCTCACAGTATATCCAAGGCATTCACTTCCCAAAACAGAAAAATAGTCATCACTACCCAGCATTAACACAAGCCACAGCTGACCTTACATATTATGACACTTTCATACTAAGCATATTCACATTCATTTTCTTACTTGGCTCTCAAACCCTGTAAAATAGGACAGGGAGTATTATTACCATTTTATAAATAAGAAAACTAAACTCTTATAATCTCTTGCTCAATCTATAGCAATAGATTTATAATTAGTCCCTCTACTTTAATTCAAATTATGCAATGCCACTGTTTTCTTTTTTGTTTTGGGGCCACATCCAGCGATGTCCATAAGTTACTCCTGGCTGTGCTCAGGGATCACTCCTGGTGGGTTCAGGGAACCATATGGAACAGGGGATATTTGAATCCATGTTGGCTGTGTGCAAGGCGAGCACCCTGCCCACTGTACTATCTCTCAGGCCCCACCAGTTATTTTCTTAATCCACTGTCTTGGTGAAAATCAATCCCCATTCCAAAAACTTGACTGGCTCCCTACTTCCTATAGGATAAAGAATAATAATAAACAACTTCAAAATGGATACTATACTGGGCTCACTAGAGCAAATGGATGAACAACTGGGAGGACGGTGTTACAGTGTTGCAGTGTTACTAATCATACATCCCAAGACCTTTTTTATTTTGTGAGCAGTGACACTCCTGTTATTATAGCCATTTCCAGGCCCCTCAAAGACTTTTGTTTTGTTTTATTGAGTCAGTCAAACCCAGCAGTGCTCAGGGGTCACTGTTAGTAATGCTCAAGGAGTCATATGCCATGTAGGTACTGACTGTGGTCTGCAGCATGAAAGGCAAACACATCAATCCCTGTTCTATCTTTCCAAACCTCTTTTTTCTGTTTTTCTGGGTCACATACAGCAGTGCTCAGAGGGTATATGCAGGGCTGGGAATGAATCCAGGCCTCCCAGCATGCAAAGCCTGTGCTATACCACTTGGGCTCCCACCAGCGAAGTCTTCTGTTTTGGGGACATACTTATCAGGGCTTAGGAGTAACGGTTGTTAGTGTTCAGGAGACCATATGCAGTGATGTATCAAACCAAACTAGCCAGAAGCAAGGGAAGTGTCTTACCTTCTGTACTCTGGCCCCTCAAAAACTTTTATTTTTTTTGGGGGGGGGCATACCCAGTGTTGCTCAGGACTTACTTCTGGCTCTGTGCTCAGGGGTCACTCCTGGCCAGCTTCGGAAACCATATGGGGTGCAGGGAATTGAAACCAGGATGAGCTGTGTGCAAGGAAAGTGCCCTACCTGCTGTATTATTTCTCCAGCCGTTAAGAAAATTTTTGAGGGACTGGAGCAATAGTATCTCTGCTCTAAGTAGAAATAAGCAAATCATAGTCCTTGAAGCAAATATAACTAGTTACCTACCCTTTTTGTTTCTTTTTTGGAGCCATACCCAGAAATGCTCAGGGTCTATCCTTGGCTCTGTGCTCAGGAGTGATCCCTGGCAATGTTCAGGGAGACCATACTCGGTGCTAGGAATCAAACCTGAATTGGCCATATACAAGGCTAGCACTTTACCGCTTTTCTCTGCACCCCCACAGCTGCCTACATTTTGCAAATAGTTTATTGGAATACAACTATGTTTATCAGTGTTATCTTTTTTTATTTTGGGTTTTTTTTTTGTTTTTTTTTTTTTTTTTGCTTTTTGGGTCACACCTGGCAATTCACAGGGGTTACTCCTGGCGGTGCTCAGGGGACCAGATGGGATGCTGGGAATGGGACCCGGGTCGGCCGCGTGCAAGGCAAATGCCCTACCCTCTGTGCTATCTCTCCAGCCCCTCTTTTTTATTTTGAAGTAAAATAATTTTATTCAGGGAATGAGAAGGAAGAGAGTAGGATGTGGGTTTCTCTAGTGGAGTCAAGGGTATCCCCACTAAAGGAATTACACATCCCAAATGGAGATGCAGGAGACCCCACAAGGGGGATGAACTTAGTTTATTTATTATCTATGACTGCTTCAACCTACTCATATGCTCTAAAAACTGGATTTGCAGCATCCTTATGGGGCATTCACCTTCATGCCAAGGTATTCTTTCTTCAAACTTCTGTTTTGACCTGGAATGGTCTTTCCCTCCTTGGTGATCCTAGATTACAATGCCCAGCCCAAACCCCAAACATACTCCTGATCAAAATGAATGGTTCTTCTCCTCTGCATTCCATTTGCATATAATTACCTAATCTTGTTTGCATCTAAATTATTTACAATCTATTCATATCCACAAGACCAAGTGTTCCTAGAAGACAAGGATAGACAAATCTAATCTATACAACACAGTGGCTCAAGAAAAGTTTAAGTGCTTAAAATCATGTAGCAATTTTTAGTGTAAATACACTAGGATATATACATATGCTTAATTTTATTAATTTGGTTTATTCAAGCGCCTGCTCAACATTTATTTTCAATGATGATCAAGAACCGTACAGTTGGGAGCTGAAGCTGAACACATCGAGGCTCTCAGGAATGAGGAGATGAAAGGAGCTCAGTGAGGGCTGGAGCAATAGTACAGCTAGTAGGGCACCTGCCTTGCATGTGGCTGACCTGGGTTTGATCCCCAGCACCCCACATGGTCCTCAAGCTGTGCTAAGAGTGGTCCCTGAACTCAGAGCCAGGATTAAGCCCTGTAGCCCTGTGCACAGCTGAGTGTGGCCTAAAAAAACAAAAGAGAAAGAAAAGGAGCTCATTGGGCTAGAGTGATAGCACAGCGGGTAGGGCGTTTGCTTTGCACGCGGCTGAACCAGGTTCGATTCCCAGCATCCCATATGGTCCCCTGAGCACCGCCAGGAGTTAATTCCTGAGTGCAAAGCCAGGAGTAACCCCTGAGCATCGCTGGGTGTGACCCAAAAAGCAAAAATAAATACATAAATAAAATAAATTTTTAAAAAAAGAGGAGCTCAGCTCAAATATATATTTAATTCTAATGATGTACACCTGAAACTTTTGTAATAATGCAACACTAATAAATTAATTTTAATGAGTGTAATTAACTGATAGTTAATATGCAATTCAGGAATCAATTCTTCTGTTTACAAATCTAGTATGCTACAAAGTTACACTGGATTTCCCACTAATATATTGCCTTTGCAGTTAATCTAAAGGGCTCTCTATGAGTCTAAACTGGTAGAAAGTTTCACAGGAGGAGATGATACAGAAGGTAGTTCATTTGTCCAGCATACAGCAGGCTCTATTTTGATCCCCTGATACCAGAGATGGGCAGTCCCCTGAGCAGCTCCAGGGTCAGTCCTAAACACAAAGCCACAAACACCACCTCAGCACCACAGGATGTGACCCCAAAACCAAAAACAAAAAGAGAGAGAGAGAGAGAGAAAGAGAGAGAGAGAGAGAGAGAGAGAAATTCCCTGAATGGGGGCTGGCTGGAGAGACAGCGCAAGTGAAGTGATAGAACACATGCCTAGGATGTGTAAGGCTGGGGTTCAATTCCCAGAAC
Source organism: Sorex palustris (assembly GCA_028565675.1). Classification (NCBI taxonomy): domain Eukaryota; kingdom Metazoa; phylum Chordata; class Mammalia; order Eulipotyphla; family Soricidae; genus Sorex; species Sorex palustris. The sequence continues at coordinate 2,590 of JAOXYA010102660.1, read as the reverse complement.
TGGGATGGGGGAGGGGAAGGTTCTCAAGGTTGGGAAGATGCTTAAAGGGCATGCAGGAATGCAGGCTGATCCTTGTCACTGCATAATTCTAATTCTTGGAGGTGATCCCTGGCTCCTGCCCCCCAATATTTTTCACTGGATGTGGCCCAAAAAGAAATATAAATTTAAAAGCTCTTGTCAATATAAAAGAAATTATTTTATGCTTCCTAAGGGGGCAGGCCTGGAGGAGGTTGGGAAAATGGGGACAATGGTGGAGGAAGGGATTGGTGTTGGAACATTTTGTAAATCTTAGTATTTAAATAAAGTGGGGGTAGGTGATGGGGGGAAGAGGAGTTCTTGAACAATGTTCCAACTGAAATAAACAAGGTGGAAAGATATAGCATAGGGGCTTAGGGACTTGCTTTGCATGCAGCTGACCCTAATTTGATCCTTGCAGGAAATATGGTCCCCCAATCCACCCAAAAGTATACTTTAAAAAGGGATTGAGCCTGGTGGGGTCAGAGAGACAGTACTGCAGGTAGGACACTCATACACAGTACACCTGGGTTTGATCCTAGCATCCTAGCATCCCATATGGTCCCCCAGACATCACCAAGAGTGATTCCTGAGTGCAGAGTCAGATGAAAGCTGGGTCTGCCCCCCACCCCCCAAAAGGAGTTGAACCTGATGTCTCTTTTTCAACTATCCATTCATCCCTCAGTTGGCTGCAATCTACCTTTAAAACCCCAGTCCCAGAAGAGGAAACAGTTCTTGCCCACACTAGGCCACTCACTCCCTCTTTTAGCTACTGTAACCAAACATTTTATGGTTTGCTCTGTGGCCATTTCCTCTCACATTCCAGTCACTTAATCAACATAGTTGCATTGTGAGTCTATGGGCGTATGGAAGTAGATAAGAAGCAATGCCTGTCCCTTAGGAGTTTACTCTTACTCCACTAAGAAGCAGAAACAAGTAAACCTATAATTTCAAAGCAGAGTAACAAAAGACATGAAGGAAATCCAGCTCTTCCCTTAGTCAACGGTCTTAGAACTCTAGCCTGGATCTTATCTCTTTTCACCCTATTCAGTTTCTCTGGTGATAATATTCTCATGTGTAACTAAAATTACCATCTATATAGGTGATGACCAGTAAAATAAAAACTCACTTCTCACTGGTCTTTTTTTTTTCTTTTCAGTTTTTGAGCCATACTTGGGTGATGCTCAGGGATCACTCCTGGCGGGCTCAGGGAACCATATGGGATGTCGGGCATGGAACCCAGGACAGCCATGTGCAAGGCAAACACCCTACCCATTGTACTATGGCTCAGGTCCCTCATCCCTCTCCTTTTAACAGACCTGAATAGCAAATCATGTACTGAAAAACTCTGACTATTCCCCAGACATCTCAGCAAATGTCTGTTGTATTTTTGTTTGTTTTTGTTTTAGGGCCACACCCAGGGCTTACTCCTGGCTCCTTGCTCAGTGATCATTTCTGAAGGGGCTAGGAACCGTATGGGGTTCCAAGGATCAAACCCATGCAAATCTAGTGCCTCACCGCTGTACTATTGCTCTAATCCAGAAAATGTCTCTTAAAAAAAACAAAGTTGGAAGCCAGAGAGAGAGTACAGAGGGTAGATGCTTGCCTTGCATGCAGCCAACCCCAGTTCAGTTCCCCGACCTGCAGATAGTCCCCAAGCAAGGTGATTCAGAGTCAAGAGTAGCCCCTGAGCATGCTGGGTGTGGTCCCTCAAGGGGAAAAATAAATAAATAAATAAATGAATAAATAAAGCGGGTTTGGGAAGAGAGCTGAAAGAGGTGAAGCACATGCCTTTTTTGCATGCACAAGGCCCCAAGTTTGATCCCTGTCTTGAGCACCACCAACACAGCCCTGGTGGCCCCTAGTAACCCACTGGGCCTGAACAACCACATCACTGTGCCTCAGCACCTGTCAGTTCCACAAGGCTGGTCTTAGGATCACTGGGAATGGCCCCCAAGGGTACCAAGCATAATTGGGGAGCAGCCCCTAAAAAATCCAACTAAAAATTTTTTCTTTATAAACATACATGGCCATCTTAAACACTTTGCATCAAATGGCCCAAAACAAACTTGGGGTTCAAGCCCTCTACCTTGCTCCACATTCATAAATCCAATTTGTTCCCAGAAGGATACGATTCACCACTGCCCTCAGCATCAAGCCCAACTACCTAAGGAAAGTCACTCAGCCCTCAGCACTTTGCTCACTCTGCTCCACCCACTCCCTGTCATAGTGGACATACAGACCTGCCTTCTCCCAGCTTCTGGCCCGTCTGCTCTCTAAGTTTAGGGCTACCTCCATCTCCCCCGACTTGACTCTAACTATTTCCTACTCTCCTAGCTGCGATGGCACCTCCTTTCCTGACACATCAGGCAGGCTGAGAGCCCGGTCTCTTGAGCCCCCCCACCACTGCTCTTCCCTTCCTGCCACCAGCTCCAGGAGCCCCGCCGTCTGCTCCATCTACTTACCTTCCCCAAAGGGCCCTGACCAGCCAGCCCCAAGGCCCCCTGGCGCCGTGTAATCCATCAGCGGCCAAGACTCAGAGACTTTAAAAACCAATTCCCGGAACCGCGCGGCC
>JAOXYA010102640.1:0-10826 GCA_028565675.1 Sorex palustris | reverse complement strand
AATGATCTCAGTATTCCTCCCATCCCCCCACCCCGCCCTGCCTCTGTGGCAGGGCATTCCCTTTTGCTCTCTCTTTCATTTAGGGTGTTGTGGTTTGCAGTAGAGGTATTGAGTGGCCATTGTGTTCGGTCTATAGTCTACTTTCAGCACGCATCTTGCATCCTGAGCAAATCCTCCCCCCACCTTTTTTAAAAATTTTTTTACCATCCCTGTCTCTCCAGTCTCCAGGGCTAAGGAAAGCATCTTGCTTTTCACATTTTTGATCCTAATTGGTTGCCACTTTAAGAGTTGTTGGAAAATCATTGACATTTGCACAATAATTTTTGCTGACTTGAGTATTTGCAAGAATTGTAAAGGTTAAGTCTGTGAAACTTAATGGGAGATGATGGTATTGGAATATCGGTGATCTGTCTCCTCCAGCTCCCAGACCTGGCCCTGTTCTTTGTCAGTCCAGAGTGTTGCTTTGTCGCAAACACTCTCTGCAGTGCAAGAAGCCATCTCATTTGTATGGTATTCTCATGTATGTACCTGTTAGATCCACTGCATGATTGTATGTATATGATTAGTACATGTATACAATGGTTAACATGTGTGCGATTATGCATTTATACTCTAAGCACACTTTTTTTATTGCCTCCGTCTTTCTGAGGAAGAGTACAGAGTGTTGCTTTCCTTTTTTTTCTCTTTCACAAGACTACACGGAAATGTTTTTTTTGACTTCCTAATGATGCACTAGCATCGCCCTTAGTTCTTGTTTTCGGGTGGTATTTGATAATGAGGAATATAAGAGAAAGGGGAGAAAATGAGGCATCGGCCTTTCCTTTAGAGGTAATAACTTCATGACCGTGACACTAGAATTCCATTCTGAAGGCTTACAGAAGAAGGGGGATGAGTTCCTGTCGTGGGACATGGGCTTAGAAACAACCGATTCAGATGTTACGAAGAGTCTGTCTGGATTTATTAACCTTTAGGTTTTGTAACTTGGTTTCCTCAATTAAAACATTTGGGAATTTCATCGAAATACATACAGGCATGAAATTTATTAATAACAGAATATTTCACTTTCTATTTTTGCATCCTATTGTATGACATCAGTTGAAAAAAATTCAGGCGTTCATTTTCTTTGCTTAGAAACTGTTGAAAGATACAGCAAAAACAAGTACATAAATGCCACTTCTTGAGGATTTAGCAGTCAATTGTGTCATTTGATCCATTGATTGTCAGTGATACTACAAATCTGTTGCACACCAGGATTTGATATATGAATGTGAACAGATTGTTGTACCAATTTAACAAATTTGGTATGGACTGTTTATTTTGCAGGGGGCGGGGGAGGAGAATATTCAGTAGCCCTAGTACCTATGATAATGTCTCCCCCCTAGTGAGGACTCATCAAGGATTTGTTGTATGAGAATGTCTGCCTGCTGCATCCCCTGCTTTATTAAGGGACTTTGAAGGACCTATTTTTTTTTTACCATGATGAGACTATTCAGATTTGAATTGCTTCATCAACAGAGTCACCAAATTCAAACTGTTTAGCACATGCTTCCAGATATTCAAGTCTCAAAAGAAAATTTATAGGTCAAATAGAGTGACAGTTCTCAACAATGCAAGAGTCATTCTAAAACTGAAAATTTTAGTTATCTTGCTCCTCGCAAGATTTTGTATCTAAACTACGCTGCCAGCCTTATGTTCTTATGTGTTAAGCAGGTCGCACCTGACATCATCAAGAAATAGTGTGGCCGTTGGCGAGTCTTTTGTTTTCCGAATCTGTCTACCAGACCCTCACAGCTGAATAGCGAGGGTCTCTTAGTCATTCCTTCGAGTAACGATTTTAACAGCAGAGCCTGAGAACAGTGGCCAGTTCAGCTTGCAACGGAAACCACCACTCCTGGTTTCCTGGTAGCAGCCATCATCCTTCAGGTTGCAGGAGAAATACCTGAGATGTACTTCCTGTTTTGTCATATGGACAAAAGTCAAGATGAAACTTTTTTTTTCTTTTTGGGTCGCACCCAGCAATGCTCAGGGGTTACCCCTGGCTCTGCACTCAGGAATTACTCCTGGTGGTGCTCAGGGGACCATATGGGATGCCGGGGATTGAACCGGGGTCAACCTTGTGCAAGGCAAACACCCTACCCGCTCTGCTATTGCTCTGGCCCCAAGGTGAAACTTCCTTAAGGTCACTAGAGAGAGTCGCCAGGATGGGAGCGAGATGCCTGCCACGTGTGGGCTGCAAGATGTCCAGTGAGCGCTCACACAGTTCTCTGGCCTAGGTGGGCTACCTCACCAAAGTGTCTTCTCCTTCAAGTGAAGACACTCCTCAGTCGAGGGTCCAGGGTTGTTGTGAGAATGAAATGAGACTGTTTTTTATTCACCGCTGGTGGGAAAGTCAATTGGTCCAGCCTTTGGGAAGATAATATGGACATTCCTCAAAAATACTAGGAGTTGAGCTTCCACATGACCCAGCAATTCTACTATGGGGAATATACCAAGCGTCCAAAAGCACAAAGGAGAAAAGACACCTGCACAGCTGGGTTCATTGCAGCACTATACAATGGCCAGAATGGGCGAATAACCCGAATGCCCATGAACAGATGACTGGATAAAGAAACAGTGGTGCATAGACACAGTGCAATACTACTCAGCCCGAAGGAAAGATGGTCAAGCAGTTTGCTGCACCTGGATGGATCGGGAATGTATCATGTTGAGTGAAATCAGTCAGAGGGAGAGAAGTAGACTCAGAATAATCTCTCTTACACGTGGGATATAAAGAAACCTCACAGGGGAATACCAAATGCCCAGTGACATAGAAACAAAGAGTAGGACAGTTGGGCTTCGGTAGGAAGCTTGGCACTGGGCAGGGATGGGGAGGGATAAGTTAAAGAGGGGGGATACTAGGACAGTGGGGAAGAAGAAAAGTACCTGCCACAGAGGCAGGCTGGGGTGATGGCGGGGGTGGGAGGGAAACTGGGACATGGGTGGAGGGTAGTGGGTCCTGGAGCAGGGGTGGGTTTTGGAACAATATCATCCTGAAATTCAATCATAAATATCTTTGTAACTTTGTAATTTATGGTGGGGGGGGGCAAAAAAGACTTCCCATAGAACACTTAATCTAGTGCTGCTTTGATTTTTTTTTTTTAAGAATAACAGTATTCGGTGACAGAAAAAAAAAGTCAAAAACACAGAGACTCAGTTCCCTGGATACAGTTGGGGACCAAAGTCCACACCCACTTTTGAACACTTTGGCTCAGTAGGGCGCATTGATTTGTTGCTCACATCTTCCTTGCTGGCCTCTTTTCTTGTCTGTTCATTGTGGTGCAGCCTTTCCCAATTTCCCTAGACCTTTCCTACAGGGGCCTGGCCACATCACCCGTCACTGTATCTGGGGTTAGGATTAATTTTGTGCGTCACTTGTCATCCTGTTGCTATTTGATTTGCTTGAGCGGACGCCAGTAACATCTCCATTCATCCCTGTCATGAGCTAGTGTAGCCCAGTGGCATCTGCTTGCTCCAGGAACACAAAGAGCCTCAAGCCGATCGTTCAGGGTCTTAACAAAGAAGTCTGACCATCTCATAGGTGGGCAGCCAGGCGTTCTTTTGACATCCCGTGGAACCCAGTCCATAACAGCTCTAGTTCAGCGGTCATCTCTGAATCGCGTTACATGTCCGGCCCATCTGATTTTCGATGCCTTGGCAAACGAGGCAGCGTCCCAGATTCTCCATTGTCGACAGAGGTTCCTTCTCTCACTTGGGTGAAACATGACATTCTGAGCATAGCTCTTTTGATTCCTCTTTGGAATACCCGAATAGTGTTCTTATTCTGTTTTCACAGGGCCCAGCTCTCTGAGGTGTATGTTAGTCAGTAAGAACGGTGGCGTTGAAAAGATGTGCCCAGAGCTGGAGGTTCTTCATCCTCTTAACAACTTCTTCAACTCTCTTGAAGGCGTTCCACGCCGATCTCTTCCTCCTGTGCAGCTCAGGTGCCAGGTCGTTTGCCATGTTGAATTCTCGACCTAGGTACACATAACTGCTGCATTTGAAGATGTTTGTTCCGTTGAGAGCGAATAGAACTTCAGGGACTAGTCCGTTTCTCATGAACATTGTCTTCATGAGATTCATCTGCAATCCGACCTTTCCACACTCATAGTCGAAGTTGGCCAGCATTTGTGCCACTTGGCTAGTGTTTGGTGTTATTAGAATGATGTCATCAGCGAAGCGGAGATGGTGTAGTTGCCAACCATCTATCTTCACTTCCATTCCCTCCCATTCCAGTTGTTGCATGACGTTCTCGAGGGTGGCACTGGAGAGTTTACATGGATGATCACTTCCTTGTAGAATGGTGAGATCCTGGTGGTGAATCCGTAATTCAGCTCACAGAAGATCCTGATGTGTTGAGTTTGACCACCCTGTTTGTCTAGGGCTTCGATAGCTGCTTCAGTCTCATATACAATTTTGTGTATATGCGTATAAAAAGAGGGGGGAAAGGAATGCATATTCCCCTCTTTTCATTGTAATGGGGAGTTTTTTAGCTTTTTGGGGGGTGGGACCACACCTAGTGGGGCTTAAGGCTGACTTCTAATTCTGTGCTAGGGGTTCTTTTCTGGCTATGCTCCAGGGACTAGGTGTGATGCCAAGGATTGAACCAGGTCGGCTAATTGCAAGGAAGTGCCTTACCTGCTGTTCTCCAGTCTCTTGAAATGTACTTTTATTACAGTGTATGGGTGTGTTTGGGGGAGGACTCTAAGGGGAGTTGGGGTGTCTGGAAAGGAACCCTCTTTAGATGCAATCATAATTTGGTTTGGCCAGACTTTTCTTTGGTTTTGGGTCATACCCGAGTATGCTCAGGGTTTCCTCCAGCTCTGTACTCAGCGATCATTCCTGATGGTGCTTGGGGGACTATATGCAGTGCTAAGAGTCCTCTGGGTACAAGACAAGCACCTTGTCTTCTTTATCATCTCTTCATCTCCAAACTGCTTTTTTTTTTAAATGATAAGTAAAAGCATTCACCCCCCCCCCCACCTTTATAAAAACAAGGACTTGGCGAACTGTCGTGGTGCCTCTGCAGATGCTGGTTTCACACTGGGACCTCATTCCATCTCTTCACACTCACCATGATACAGTACATTCTCTAGTGGAATGAATGCCCCATGAGTCTGTGTTTCAATGCTGTGTTTTGAATGATTGATCAAATACACGATGACCTAGCCTATTTTTGTGATGAAAATGTCTTTGTATATACTGACACAGAAGGTTATCATTAGGGGACAGATAGAAAGTAGCACAGAAGCATATTTTGAGTAAGTCTAGGTTTTCTCCTCTTCATTTTTTTTCTTTTTTTCTTTTTGGGTCACACCTGGCGATGCACAGGGGTTACTCCTGGCTCTGCACTCAGGAATTACTCCTGGCGGTGCTCAGGGGACCATATGGGATGCTGGGAATCAAATCCGGGTGGGCCGCATACAAGGCAAATGCCCTACCTGCTGTGCTATTGCTCCAGCCCCCTCCTCTTCTGTTTTTAAGATCTTCCTATCTATGCACAAACACTAAACTCACAAACCAACTCTGTGTGTTTATAATATACATTGATATGCTTCCAGAAACAATAAGCAAATTTATACATGGCCTGAAATATTCCCAGTGCTGATTTCTGGGCAGTAGTTAAGTCCAGAAATGTTTATGCTTCTGTGGGTTTTTGTGTGTTTGCTTTTTGAGCCACACCCTCTGATGTTCAGGGCTTACTCCTAGCTCTTTGCTGAGGGCTCACGCCTCATGGTGCTGGGGGTGAGGTTGCATATGGGGTGCCAGGGATTAAACCCAGGTAGGCTACGTGCAAGTCAAGTGCCCTGCCTCTTGATTTCTCTCAGTGGCCCTGGAAATGCTTATGCTTTTGATGGTCATGGACCTTTTTGTCAATATGAAAAAAATAAGGAATTCAGGGGTTCTTCTGATACTGCTTTGATTCAGCCAGTACGTTCTAATACCTTATATATCCCGAGGAAACCTCTCTTTCTTGCCTTCATGTTAATTATTTTTCAAATAATACTTAATTGAATTTCAGCTCTATTACTTTGAGGTAACTGTAATGCAATGGAAATGACACTATTTCAGAGAAAACAAAATAGTACAAGGTTTAGCTCATTTCTGGAACTTCTTTTTAAAAGACCCACACTATCGAAATCATCCTCCTAAATTCTAAGAAGACAGTTTTATTGCATATTAAGTGAAACTACCTAATGAGTCTTAAGATCATGTTTATGATATAGTAGTTATATATATTTTATGCTATATGCCTGGTTTATAGCATATAAATCAGCACTTGTGAATATGATTTTACAATTTTAAATTATTCTAGAGGCTAATGGTATTACATATTTATGTGTTATGTAACCTTATTTAACTTAGCTCTGATTTTAGTAACAAATTCCAATTATAAAATTGTGTCTGTGGGTAAATGGGATGTACTTTTCAATATCTGTTTCACACTCTTTCTGGAAATACTCTGGGCAAAGCATTGGGTTGTTTATATACTTAGCGTGAAACTCAGTAAGTAACCAAGAACGTGCTTGTCCCCAACAAAGCCCAGATATTCAGGCTTTCCTCCACCAAGTCAAGACCACAAGTACAGTCATTCCTTAAACCAAGCCTTAAATTAGTTAAGTTTAGGGCCAGAGCCATCCTACAGCCGGTGTGGTACTTGCCTTGCATGCAGTTAACCATGATCTTATCCCTGTACCACAGGAAGATGATTTTATCGGTCTCTATTATGCAGTGTATATCAAAGACGATTGCGTGTTTGATGATTTACAGTGTTCCTACCTACTGGGTCTTTGGCTTCTCTCTCCAAGCATCTCAGGTCATTTCCCAACCAGCAACTGACCTGTGCAGTGACACTACTCGGTACATATGTACCTTTGTTGTGCTGGTGGCACTGCAGAAGGGATGGTGTTTTCTGGAAGCAGCAGCACACTGATCTTAGTTTCTAGATCCTGTTTTGTAATCAAGGATCCAGAACTCCTTTAAAAAATGACTATTGTGGGATGGGGCAGGAGAATAAGAGAATGTTCTGGAATGTTCTGGAAAGCAGCAGTGTTCAAAGAACAGTGGGGAAAAGGCGAAGAGCTGGAACACATGCCTTGCTTGTTCTAGCCCTGGGTTCAGTCACTGGTACTGCATGGTCTCCTGAGTGCCACTGGGCGTGGCCCCTCCAAAACCAAACTGAACTAAAGTTAAAATGCCGGGTGGGAGTTAGGGTGATAAAAAGTATCTTTTGAATAAAATAGGAAGCTGTGAGCCCATATAAATAAAGAAAAACAGATGAACAATTAAAATTTTGATGAGAACTGGGATTTTAGGTATTCTCAAAAGTATCTCTTCACAAATACTTGTTGGTTTCAGTGGTTTCAAAAGGAAAACAGTACCTCCGCAGTGGACAACATTACATTTGTAAGAGATCAAGGTTTTTAAGACTAATTTTCTCTGAAAAGTTAGTTTTTACCATAGACAATAAATAGTGCTACTGCGGGTAGGGCGTTTGCCTTGCACGTGGCCGACCTGGGTTTGATTCCTTCGCCCCTCTCGGAGAGCAAGCTACCGAGAGTATCCCGCCCACATGGCAAAGCCTGAGAAGCTCCCCGTGGCGTATTAGATATGCCAAACACAGTAACAACAAGTCTCACAATGGAAACATTACTGGTGCCCGCTTGAGCAAATTGATTAACAGCAGGAGGACAGTGCTACCGTGCTACTTGTTTTTTTCTCAAAGTGACCTATTTCATTGAGTTGACCATGCCTGCCAGTTCTGAATAACCAGAGGTTTTTAAAAAAATCAGTTGTTCCTCATGTGCAGGAGAAAGGGTGGCTAACTCAGCTATGACTCCATCACACAATTATTTTTCCTTGACAGCCTAAAAGATAATCGTACCAGGAAGGCAGACAGACAGACAGACACACACACACACACACACATACACTCTGTTCTGGGTGTATTTTTTCACACTGATTTTTTTTTTTTGGAGGGGGGAATTGCACCCAAGTGCTGCTCAGCAGGCCTGGGCCTCCCACCAATGCAAGGACCCCATTTGTGCAACCCAGTGGCCTGCTCACATGGGCTCTAACCACTGTACTATCTCTTGGCCTTCTACAACTTTTTTTTTTTTTAATGTGTTGACAGGCACTTTTGATTGCTTCATTGTGTGTGGTTGTGGGGGATGTATTCCTCAATGGAATGGACTTTTCTCTTATTGCTACAGTAGCTGTTAGATTCCAGTGACTTAGGATACGTCCGAGTGTTGCTGCTTTAATTAGTGTCAGGCTTCCACCAATTCAGCCACCACTGCTCTTGTACCACTGGGGTAAATTGGCAATACGCTGGCGGTAGCACTGACTTAGTGTTTCTGACGCTTGAGGAACCTCAGATTCTTCTTGGGCCACGTTTTGAGAATCATTATATTGAAGTATTTAAGGCCGACAGATACCTGGTCAGCAACTGCATCTAACAGGATTCAGGGTGGGGAGCGGGAACAGTATTTGCACCTTTTCTTTACTCAAGGCTATTAAATTTTTTTTATTAAATGATGTTTTCAGTTGTTAGAAACAAATTGATGAGAAATAATGATTTGCAAGTTCCAGCGATCTACTTGTGAATTCTTTCCTGGGAGATGGAGGCTTCCCAAGAGGTCCTCAAGGAGGTCCAGGAACCCCTCCTGGCGATTGTTAGCCAGCCTGGCAGGACTCCCAGGATGCAGAGCCGGGCAAGCCTTCCAGTGCAGGGTGCTTGGGGAGCTCCAGGGTAGCACCTGCATCTGTGCAGCACACCATGTGGCGCTGGGGATCAGGTGAGCCGCAGGCATGCTCTAACCACTATACTGTCTCTCTGGCCCCTGTACCAGTAAATTCTCATGCAGAGTAAGTGTTACTTCTTGAGTGGTTCTGCATCCCAATAGGAAAGCTCCAGCTTTTTTTTTTTTTTTTATAAACTAAGGGAAGGGGACAATCATTTATTTATTTATTTGCTTTTTGGGTCACACCCGGCGATACACAGGGGTTACTCCTGGCTCTGCACTCAGGAGTTACTCCTGGCTGTGCTCAGGGGACCGAATGGGATGCTGGGAATCGAACCCGTGTCGGCCGCGTGCAAGGCAAACACCCTACCCACTGTGCTATCTCTCCAGCCCCAAGCTCCAGCTTCTGAAAAGAGTACTTTTTTTTTTTTAACTGCAACAAGGCTTTGCAAAACTAAAAAGAGGTTACTTTAAAAAACAAAGACAGGCAACAGTTGTAGAAGAAAGATAAGGTGTGATTTTTGATTGCTCCAACCGGTGCATGCTTTCTCTTGGAAAGAAGAGGAGGAAATCATGGAGGGTTACCAAAAGACAGTTCTTTTGCTCTCCAGCCTGACCTTTAGCTAACTGATCCAATCCTAAGGGCAGTAATTTCAGCTTTCCAATCCAGCGTACCTCTAGAAAAATAGAAACACTTTCTGTGATTAAGAAATAATACCAGGGATAGTAGGGAGGAGAACATTGGGTTGGAATTGTAGGGACATGGCTGTCATGTGTTAACCCAAAGATTTAGGAAGTTCTGGTAACTGGAATCTTGAAGCAAATGGACAAAACCATTGAGGGCTGCCGTGTGCCTAATCGCTCTTAGCAATCCTTCGGACTCCCACCTGCCCATCTCTCGTCTCCCCCTCTTTCCTCCATGCCCTCGTCTCCCGTCTCTGGGTTCTCTCCCCGCCAACCACTGTGTTTTATTACATGTGTCCTGTCTCTATTATGTCCTTGCCACTACCGTGTCCTCCTCAAAGACAAGAAGGATCCTGCCATCTATCTGCCGAGTCCTCCCCATCCAGGACCAAAACGGGCCTTCTGGTCCCCTTCACCGCTGTGTGATGCGGGCCTCTCTACAGGGTCCAGGTATGGGCCCATCAATACCTGCCGCTGCCATTTTGAGATTCTTAATACATTTTTTTTGGGGGGTCCCACCTGGCAATGCACAAAGGTTACTCCTGGCTCTGCACTCGGGAATTACCCCTGGCGGTGCTCAGGGGACCTTATGGGATGCTGGGAATCAAACCTGGGTTGGCCACGTGCAAGGCAAACACCCTACCTGCTGTGCTATTGCTTCAGCCCCTCTTAATACATTTCTAACAAGGGAATCTGCATTCTATTTCTCACTAGGCCCGGCAAGTTGTGTAGCTTCTTCTATTTTCACACACATATCTTCCACCCAGCTTTCTTCTACATTTGCAAGCCCCCCTCCACCCTTGGGATTCTTACCATGTAGTTCCTTTTCTCCACATTCTGCCTTTTCTTCTCTTCTCTGGATGGTGGCAGATTTCGATCAGAGACTTTACATAACACTACCTCCATTTGTTTATATAGTTATGTTTTATTTAATGAAAAAAATTAGTGGTGCTATCATAAGACTCTGTGTTTCTGTGTTTTAGAAGTACTCTGTTAGAATGCCACCAAAGTGCCAGGATCCCAGATATTATCATTCAATAGACCCCTAACAGCTTACCCTTTTTTAAAAATTTTTTTATAATTTTATTTATTGAATCACCATGAGAGCAGTTACAAAGCTTTCAGGTCTAAATCTCGGTCATACAATGAAACACTCATACCTTCACCAGTGCCCATTCTTCACCCCCAACAATCCCAGTATACCCCCATCCCACACCCTCCCCCTACCCGTGAGGCAGATGATTTCCACATTATTCTCCCTCTACTTTGATCACATTCAATATTATGACACCAGACCCACCATTATTATTTGAGATTTTACCCCAACACTCAGATCTGCTGAAAAGGCAACAGTAGACAATT
>JAOXYA010102633.1:0-10826 GCA_028565675.1 Sorex palustris | reverse complement strand
ACTGCATACTGCGCTAAGAAGATGATTGGCAGCCTGGCAAGCTCCCCATGTCATATTTGATATATTCTGTATGCCAAAAACAGTAACAAGTCTCACAATGGAAATGTTACTGGTGCCAGCTCGAGCAAATCGATGAACAATGGGAGGACAGTGCTACGGTTATATTTATATATGTATGCATCTATATGCATACATAGACATGAATGTCCCTATATATGCCGTCACATCTATGTTAGCATATCACATTACTGCACTCATTAGGTCTATCAGCAATGATTAGAAATATTGATATTCAGCATTTTTCTCTTGATTATAAAAAGAAGCTTTCAGCCTTACATCAAATTTCTGTTGTATATGTTTGGGGGGGAAAGCCTTTATATAATGAGAATGATTCTTTAGTACCTATTTACTAAGACTTTTAGTCACTAGGTTTTTAATTATTCCATTATTATAAATAAGCATTTATTTACATTATTTCTCTTGGTATTTTGTTAAGTTGCATTTTCTATAAATTGATTCCAAATTTTTAAAATATTTTAAAGAAGTTAACAATTTGCAATGTTTGCTTCTACATTGTTCCATCTTTTTCAGAATTTGTATAAGTTTAAATTTTTATTCCTTATAATAGGAACTATTTGTTTTTCTCTTTTTCTTCTTTGGCTTTGAGACTCACACCTAGTGATGCTAAGGGATTACTCCTGGCTTTGCACTTAGGAATCATTTCCACCAGTGCTTGGGGGACTTTATGGGAAGCCAGGAATTATACCTGAATCTGCAGTGTACAAGTCTTGTGCCCTACAAACTACATTATCTCTCCAGTCCCTTATTAGTTATTCATAATCCCTCATTTTTTAAACTTGGTCAGTTGCAACAGTTTAAACCAATTAAGTTTACTTAAAGTTTACTTTATTTTTATTGATTGCTCCTACTGTACATTTGGTACAATATAATTATATTCTTATTTTATGATTTCTTCTGATGATACCCTTTACTGTATCTGTACTAAAAATGCTGATTCTTTTCTCTAATATTTTTAGATGCCTAAAATTGATTTTCTTGCTCTTCTGAGTTACGCTAAAATTTTGACCTTAGTTTTATGCACAGCATTTTAATTTTTATTGATTTTAAAATATTTTCAAGGGCTTTTCTCTCACGAGATATCCTCATGTAATTATATTTCTAATATTTGTATATTTTCTTGTTCAAACAAACTGTGTACAAAGAACTTATAGCTATAATGTTAATTGTTTACAACATAGTAAAATTATTTATACAGCATCTAATCAATTGCCATCCTATATTTACATATATAAACTCAAATGTAATAAATCTAATGTGCATATGTGTGCATAGATCATATGGAAATTACATTAAATATATTCAAGGTTTTTTATTTAGAAAGTGAATATTATTGTGATCATCTGCCACATTCTTAAGTTTTTCTTTTTCCCTTTTCTATCATTTTTTCTCTGTGCATCTTAGATTATCTTAGAAAATACATACAAATTGAGAAATTTTATATTATCTTGTCAAATAAAGCACCTTGTGAAGTTTTTCTTTTCATTATAATACTACTTTTGAAATAAATAGAACTCTATACAAGCATTTTCAGAATCTACCCAAAAGCAAATAAGTTTTAACAGAAAGATAACATTTTTACAGTAACTATATAAATTGTCACCTCACTAGTGGAAATTGTCAGCTCATACAAGGGCAGTCAAAGAAGGTTTTATCTAGGGTGAATATATGATCCACGCAATGAAATAAGAATAAAATTGAGTGGCAATACATTTTATTATAGATGGGGTCTAAAATGAATGGTGGAGAGAGATATTAGAAAACAAAATATGAGTCTACTTAGAAATTCTTGATAATGGCATGGCTTTGGTAGTTATCAACTTGAAGAAAAGGCAAAAAAGATTTGGAAGCATGTGAATTGCTTTTAACTAGAGTGAAGCTGTCTGGGATATCGTGGATAAATAGAAGTGCGTTTTTAGTAGAATAAGTTTTGGAATCATGCAGCATTTTTAGATGGGTAGCTTAATCTTTAACTTGTATGGTATACTCAAAAGTCACAAGAGAATTACAAGGTAGAGCAAACGGGTGGCAGAAAAGGATACAAAAGTGATAACTCATAATTAATACTTAGGGGGACATCAACATTTCTTGCATTAGGTATAAAGAATTTAATAAGAAAAATTATCTGAGAAACTAAAGAGTCATGAAAGCAGAGAGCATTTGCCATGGAGCCAAGAACAGGATATGTCAATGATGCAGAAATTACTTCTGAGTGTTCCCAAATCCAAATGATGCAAACAAAAGTTGGCCTTTATTACTGTCTTAAGTAAGAGACACTGAAGAATAATGTTAAGAATGGAAATGTACCATTTTGAGTATTAAATGGTAACTTAAATACCACAGTTATGATTCTCTTAATTAAAGAAAATGGTGACAAATAAGATTTGAATGAATTTATGGAACTAAAGGTAACCCCTATCAAGCAAGGTTTAAAAACTAAACAAACAAATAAAAACTAGGGTCATCAGAGAGTCTCACCATATACTTAGTCTTAAAATATTTGGTAGACTATCAGAACACTGTACCTATTTAATTGTTTCTTCTCAAAAAAAATTAACACAGAACACAGCAGCCACATCCATGCCCCAGCACAATTGCCATGTAAACTCATCTACCACCTCTGTTCCAGAGATTCATAATTAAATCCTAAAAGAGACCAAATAGCTGCAAAAAATTTCTCAGATTCAGGACCCCAGCTTAGACTTCCACGGGTGACCTCAGAAGGGTCGCCACCCTACCAAAGCCCTGCTCAGTTAATTTGACTTCCCAGTTAAATTCTGGATTTTCTAAAGTGACATCCCCAAACTCTAAAAATACAACATCCCAGTAGAAGATCACAAAATGGGTGGGAATATTATGTAGAAGCCAAGTAATCTCGACTAACAAAAACATTAACAAGAAAGTTTAGCCTGCAACAACAGCTTAGTAAACCCTCAGACAAGAATTTCATGCCCCCTGTGCATCGCCAGGTGTGACCCAAAAAGCACACACACAAAAAAGAACTTAATGTCCCCATAGTGAGACACATACAACAATTTTTATAAAATCTCTTTTAGTAAAATATTTTTTAATTATTCCATTAGCTATCTAATGGTAACAAGGAAAAACACTGTATCACTGTAATCCCATGGTTCTTTGATTTACTTGAGTGGTGGACAGTAATGCCTCCATTCGTTCCAACCCTGAGATTTTAGCAGCCTCTGCTTACTTATCTTTCCCAATGCTGCCATGTTGGAGGGTCTTTCAGGGTCAGCAGAATGAGATCTGTTATTGTTACTGTTCTTGTTATATCGAAAATGCCACAGGTACCTTGCCAGGCTCTGCCGTGCAAGGAACAAGGAATATAAAATAAATTATTGTGAACCTCCTACAGGGGTAGGCTTGAGGGTTACTTGGGAAAACAGAGACAATAATGTAGGGAAATAGACAGTGATGGTGGGCTTACCGTTGGAATGTTGAATGTCTATAACAAATCATCATGAACAACTTTGTAAACTCTGATGTTTAAATAAAGTGGGAAAAATAAACACAAAGCTTATATGCTGGGGTCTTAACTTAAATGTTTCCTGCTATGAGACAATTTTTCACCTCTACTAGCTTCTTTTAATCAAAGTAGGTACTTAAAATAATGTTCACTGGTACCTGTGGGGTAAATACAACTGCTTTTACTAAAATTTTTTATTTTCATTTTATGTTACACAGATTAATTATAATGGTATATAGGCATTCTAAATTAGTACTATTCTTGCTATTTTTTCTTTAGTTTCATATGGTAATTACTGGATATTATTTTTCTTCTGTCAATGCCATTACAAAAGTATTAATCTTTATACTTTTTTTTTGCTTTTTCAGTCACACCTGGCAATGCTCAGGGGGTTACCCCTGGCTCATGCACTCAGAAATTACTCCTGGTGGTGCTCAGGGGACCATATGGGATGCTGGGAATTGAACCCGGGTCTGCCTCGTGCAAGGCAAACGCCCTCCCAGCTGTGCTATTGCTCCAGCCCCAGCACTGAACTACCACTCCGGCCCCTGTGTTCCTTAATGAAAGGAAACTGAGGCAGTGGGGCGAGAACAGAAGGATAGCAAGGAGGGCGCTGGCCTTGCACACAGTCGACCCATGTTCGATCCCTGGCACCACAGTGGCTCCCCTTAACCCCCCTCAGGGCTAATCCCTGTGCACAGAGCCAGAGTCAGCCCTGAGCACTGTTGGGTGTGGCCTACTCCACCCCGCAAAAAAAAAGAAAAAACCCTAAGATGAAGCAGTTAAGTCTGAAGCATTCCGTGCGTGTGGTGGGGTGTATTGCAAGGGCCCAGAAAGCAGTCCCCTGGGGGGCTGGAGCGATAGCGCAGTGGGTAGGGCGTTTGTTTTGCACGCAGCCGACCCAGGTTCGATTCCCAGCATCCCATAAGGTACCCCCGAGCACCGCCAGGAGTGATTCCTGAGTGCAGAGCCTGGAGGAACCCCTGAGCATAGCCGGGCGTGACCCAAAAAGCAAAAAAAAGAAAAAACAAAACAGTTACCTGGATGTGGGGCAGGATGAGGACCCCCGGCAGGCAGGTCCTGGGGAAGCATGCCCACTCCAGCTCCTGAGCACTGCGTTCCCCCCCCAACCTGAGCCATTTTTTTCTCCCCCCGGTTCCCATCTCTAAAATAGCGGCTGCCTTGCTGTGTTTGCAATCCTGGTTCCAAGTTGGCGGGCGAGCCCGCCTGGGGCGGGCGCCTCAACCCTGCTCAGGGTGGCGCCTTTGGAGGGGAGGGGCCCCACCCCCAAACCCGGCTTGTCGCCCCCAGCCCCTGCCAGCAAGACAAAGCGCCCCTTTCCTCCTCCTCGTGGGGGGCACCATCCTGAGATGTAAATGCAGGCTGGGAGAGAGATGGAAATTCTCACTAAGGGGTTAATGACTCACTTGAGAGGGTCCCCAGGGGAGAGCACTGGGGAGGGGGTTTCTTCAGCCTGACTGCCGGTTCCACCTGGCTCACCTGGACAAGAAGACCCCCTCCTCCAGGCAGGCCTCCCAGTCCTGGGGTGGGCGGGGGGGGGGATCCTCACAGGGGTTCCTGGTCTAGCTCTCCCAGTTCCTGCCATCAGCCCTTTCCGGAAGCCACCCAGCCCGCAGATAATAAGCTCCAATCGGGCGATTGTCAAGTCATTAGCCACTAATAGCAAAGCAACTAATTAGAGGAGTCTCACCCCAAACTGGCTGCGGGCAGGCTGTGCTGTCTCGGCTCCCTAGAATGGAAACTGAGGCACCTGCGGGGCAGCCACCTGTCCGTGACCCAGGTAGGTGGCCACTGGCCCCCACCTTCCCCCATTCTCGGTTCCTGCAACCCCTGGGAAAGAGGCCAGATGCCCGGATTCCCCAGCAGAGACACCCCGAGACAGCTCCAGAGGGGAATAGGGGTCCCCAGGCCAGCGAGGACCCCACCCAGGCCACCATGCCCACTGCCAGCATCCCTGGGGGCATCTGGGGCACTGCCCCATCTCAGATCTGGCCAGGACAGGAGCTCAAGGACAAAGTGAGGCAGGAGGCGAACAGATAATAAGGGATGCCTGGGTGGAGGGGGGTAAACTGAGGCAGAGGTCCCAAAGGAACAGAGGAAAATAGGCAAGAAAGGTGGGAATTGAGGGTTAGTTCATTCCCCTGGCCTTCAGACTCAGGCCACGGTGAGGGGTCACCCACAACCCCAGACACCTGTAAGATCCAGGGGTATCCCAGACATGCCACCTCTTGGGGGAGACCCCACCTCAATTGGACCCACACAGCTGAAGGATGTGGAGCTTGTTAGGAGCCAAATGAGGGGCCGGAGTGATAGTACAGTGGGGAGGGCATTTCCCTTGCACGCAGTCGACCCGGGTTCGATCCCCGGCATCCCATATGGTCCCCTGAGCACTGCCAGGAGTAATTCCTGAGTGCATGAGCCAGGAGTAACCCCTGTGCATCGCCGGGTGTGGTCAAAATAGGCCAAAAAAGAGAAAAAAAAAGCAGAATGGGGGTGTGAGAGTGGAGAGAGAGGACGGTGGGGAGGGCGTTTTGTTTGCCTTGCATGCGGCCAACCTGCACCCCTCTGGTCCCCCGAGCACCTCCAGGAGTGAGCCCTGAGTGCAGAGCTAGGAGTGAGTCCTGAACACTGCCGGGCGTGGCCCCCAAACCCAAATGCATGAATGAATAAATAATCAGCAGACTGGGGGACGCATGCAGCGGGGGGTTAGGGGGCGCATGGGGGGATATCGCATGGCACATGTAGTGAGTGGGGTTCCTGGAGGCAGGGTCCTGGGTCCGGTGGGGAGACCGAGGAACAAAGGCTGGCTGAAGGCGCACATCGGGTGGGGGCCGGGGTGGGGTCCACCAGCCAGGGCTGCCAGCCGCAGCCTCCAAGGTGTGGGTAAGGGTATGAGGTCAGGCCTCATCTGCTATGCAGGCCAGGCGCCCACTCCGTGTGTGTGTGGGGCGGGGGGGACACAGGGGAACTGTCTTTCACCTCCTCTCCTCCACAGACCCCAGGGGGGAACCTGCAGCAAACCCTACACCCCAAAGAGAAATCCCTAAGCATAATGGCAGGGCTGGGCCCCCCCAAACGCCTGAGTGAAGGGATTCAATGCCCCACCCCCGAAAAAAAAATCATCATTTTCCAAACCCCCATTAGCTCTGGCAGTAAAGCAGACGTCCTCTGGGTCCAGAGTGATAGTCCAGCGGGGAGGGCGTTTGCCTTGCTCGAAGCCGACCAGGTTTTGATCCCTGGCACCCCATAGGGTCCCCCGAGCACCGCCAGGAGTGATTTCTGAGTGCAGAGCCAGGATCAGCCCTGAGCATCGCCGGGTGTGGCACCAAAAAAAAAAAAAAAAAGTCCTTTGGGCCTGAGAGACAATACAGCAAGAGGGTACCTGCCTTGTACCTGACCAACCAGGGTTCAATCCCCAGCACCCTATAGGGTCCCCCAAGCCTGAGCACAGTGTCAGGAGTTAGCCCTGAGCACCCAGGGGTGTGGCCCTGAAAATTAAAAAAAAAAAAAAAAAAAAGGAAAGCTTCCTTTACTCATGACCCGGAAGAGCCTCTGGAGTGGGATGGGGGGCATGTGGGGTCAAGCCTGCCCCCCTGTCCAAACTGCGCCTCCGCCCGCCCCCCCAGACTCAGTTTCTCTGTCTGCGATCACTGTCACCTGGGCAGGTTCCAGGATGAGGAGATCCGGGCTGCGGGCAGAAAGGGCTTCCCTGCAGGAGCCCCCCGGCACACTAAAAGACCCCCAGCATCAGGACCGGAGGGATGGCAGGAAGTGCAGCCCCCTCCGGAGGTGGCGGGGTCTCAGCTCGGCACCCCCACTGGCCGCCATCTTGTGGCAGGACCATCCCTGCCGCTGTAGACTGGGGGACCCGGCAGCCCGAACCCCCTCATTGGTTACCCCCAAGCATCACCTCTCTTTCCCTCTCTGTCCGGGAGACCCCCGGTACCCCGCCAGCCCAGCCAAGAGCCAAACAGCCCGTTTGCACATACCCCGTCTCCAGGATCCATAGGGCCCCCCCAAATCTCACCCTGTACCCCAGAAGCTCCCAGATCTGCTAGGAAGGTCCCATGGGGCCCCCCAAGACAGACAGGGGGGTCTCTCTTCACACAAAACCCTCCCTCGGTACCTGGTCTGGCTGCTTCAAAGCCGTCCCCCCTCCCACCCTGGAAGAAGCCGGACAGAGAGGGGACGCCGTGGGGACAGGGGTGACCCCGCACCTTCACCCCCGGGACGGTCTTCTTGAGTCCCCGTTTCCGGCTGCTGGCTTGGGGGGGCGGGAATGCTGCAGGGTGCGGCGTCCCTGAGCCGCTGCGGGGCCGGGGGGCTGCCAAGCCCAGGGCACCCCCACTCACATGGGCCCCGCTGGGTGCATAAGGCTTCAGTGTGGGGTGTGGGGGGGCTTGGACAATAGCAAGATGGGGACTCATCCCTCCCTTTGCGGGGACCCACCTGGTGGAGGGGACGGAGAAGAATGCGGGGGGATGGGGGCAGGCGTTCCAGGCTGTCCCCACACCGAAAAGCCGAACACAGATGCAGACACACATGCGCCCCGCCTGCCTGCACCCCCAGGTTCCACACACACACAGACACATACCGGTCCTGACACACACACACACACACACACAGCCAAGAGCCAAACAGCCCGTTTTCACATACCCCGTCCTTTGGCCCCCAAAGGGTGCCCCCCCACACACAAACGCGCGCGCGCACGCGTGCCAGCCTGCCACACGCCTCAGGCTGGCCAGCGCACCCCGCCCGGCGCCCCTGCATATGGTAGGCGAGAACCCACAACGACCCACCACAGGAGACCCTCGGATTTGGGGACGGGGTACCCGGGGCCGTGCTCCTGCAGTGTCTCCTCACCTCCCCCCTTGCCCGCTCGGGTCCCCCCTGCAGTCTGGTCCAGGAGGGACCCCCCCCAACACATACACACACACACACACACACACACACACACACACACACACACACACACACACACCAGCAGGCTGGGAGCAGGCTCAGAGAGGTCGAGTGGCTCGTTGGGCTCTTTCAATGGGGGTCAGGTGGACAGACACCGTGGGCAGGGCAGGGCAGGGGTCTGTTCGCGGGGACCCCACCCTGCGGCGGCAGATGGGTGCGGGGCTCCCCGGCGAAGTCCCGTAGGCAAAGCTGAAGGCAGCGGGGATCACAATATCACAATTGAGGGAATCCACCGCATACTTATGACCTGGCGCAGGTACCGGGCAGAGGCAGCGAGGGGGTGGCCGGGCCCCCCTCCGGCCCCCGATCGTGTCCATCTGCGGCTCTTCCACCGCCGATCCCCTTTTGAGCCCCCCCTCTCCGGCACGGACCCCGTCCCCATCCCTCCCCCCCATCTCTGCGGCAGCCACCACACGCCCCAGGCCTCTCTTCCTGCTGCCCGGGGACGCCCTCCGCTCCACGCCCGTCCCTCAAGACACCCGGCCCCACACACCGTCGCCCGGGACTCAACACGAACACAGTTTAGCCCGGTGGGCCCCCCGACATTCCCGGAGGGTGCTCTGGCCACAGAGACCCCTGGGGCGTATCTGCATGTTCCCCCCCAAAAAAACCCAGTGATGACGAATGTCGCCTCAATTCTGGGTGAGCTGCTGGATCTACACGGCTCCCCCAGATTCCGGGGCCGGGAGCCAGTGCACAGGGTGGTTACCCCTCAGCTGGGACAGCCCAGAACCTGGAGGAGGAGGCAGGGAGGCCAGGGAGAGGTGCTTGTGGTCAGGTCACAGCAACTGGTGGTGGCCCCAGCTGGGCTGGGGGGGTGGGGGCCGGGGGGTGCCTCCTTCCCGGGGCGGTCGGGCTCTTGTCCCAGCCCAGGGACACGAAGGCAGGAGCCGGCACCACACCAGGACCCTCATCTGTCCCCCATCCAGGTTCCTCACACACTTGACGTTCTGCTAGAACAAAGGGACCAGCCACGCTGGGGACTGGAGGTCCAGGAGCTGAAACCAAAAACTTGGGTCGGAAAGCGCTGTCCGCCCCAGCGCCCGGCTTGGCCGCAGGGAAGCGCCTTAATCAAAGCCACATGTGACCAGTGGGGCGGGCGACGACGCGGGAACCGGCTTCTTGGCGGTGGCCTGATCGTGTCCCTCAGCGGTCCAAGGTCCCTGCCCTCAGCCCCCCAACCCCACAGTCGAATCCCTGAAAGGGATGTTGGGGGGGTGTCTGGGCACTGTCCCTGCCCCCCACGGCAGGACACTGGTCGCCCTTGTCCCCAAGCCTGTCTCAAAGACAGGTCTTTATGCAACTTTCCGGCCACGCGCGGCCCGAGGACAGCGGGGGACAACGGGGGGGACGGCGGGCTCCTGGGACTGGCTCGGCCGTTGCTGGCAAACGTTGACCTGTGGGGGGGGGGGCTCAGTACGGCCCAGATAGTTTGGGGAAGCTGTGTGACACCCCTCCCAGTGTCTGGGCTGACCCCAGAGTTCCAGGACTGACCCATCTCCCACGGGGTCCCCCCCTACCCCCGCCAGCCCACTTTGGCCTTGGAGACCAGGAACGGTCCAAACGCTTCTCCTGGGGTCTCCAGCGGTCAGTCCGCAGCAAACTTTTCGCACTGGACAAACGGGGGCTTCTGATAACCCACCCCCCACACTCAAATTGTGCCCGGCGGCCGACATGCCGCTGGGCGGCGGCACCTCTGGTCACAGCGAGCCCGGGCGGGGGAACACCTGGGTCCCTGCCCCAGCTCCGTACTCCCTGGTGTGACCTTGAGCCGCGGCTCGGGGGGCCCCCTCCCCACACCTCAGTTTCCCCCGCAGCACCAAGAGGCCAGGAGCGTGCGACCGGCTCCAAGTGATGGGGCTCCCGCACACGAGTACCTCGCCTCCCTGCATCCTCACAAAGCGGTCCCCCCGGGATGAAGGTGGACGTGGTCCACGGGGAGAAGCGGGGAACTTCCCCAAGTTCACGGGGTGGGGGGGACCCCTCGGCAGGCGGCGGACACCCCGTCCCCGGGGGGCCTCTGCCCCGCACCTCCAGGTGCCGCGCGCCACGAAGTCCCGGGGGGATCCCCGGCAACTCGGCAGCGTGCACGGCGTCCCCGGGGAGGCCCGGGGACCCCGGGGAGCGGCGGGGGGCCCCCAAGTCCTGGGAGGGAACTCGCGGGCGCCGGCGGGGGGCTCTCCCAGCTGCCGACAGCTGCCCGCGCGGGTGGGGGACGCTCCTCCAGCCCACGGTCAACAAGTTCTCCCTTCGCGTCTTCGGCAGCCACAAAGCGGTGGAG
>JAOXYA010102615.1:0-10826 GCA_028565675.1 Sorex palustris | reverse complement strand
CTTCCTTCCTTCCTTCCTTCCTTCCTTCCTTCCTTCCTTCCTTCCTTCCTTCCTTCCTTCCTTCCTTCCTTCCTCCTATTGCCCTGACCCTTGCCATCAGAGAAACAGAGCTTTCAGGGTCTGCCCTGGGCCCTAGAGGGAGACGGGAGCAGCTGGGGGCTCAGGAACTGGCTGTTCTCCTGACCTGAGACTGCGTGAATGAACCTGTGGGGCTCCCGCATCGCTGAGTCCTTTTCTCTGTGGGAATCGGTGTAGCCAGGCCGAGCAGGTGGGGTGCAGGCGTGCCCTGCTTGTGCTAGGAAGGACCCCCGGGAGTGCCCCCTGGCCCACGACAGGCCTCAGACTGGCTCCTCAAGCCTCTGGGAGAGAGCCACGGGCAAGGTGGGCCTGGCGGGGCCTGGACCCCTGAGGAAGGTCCGAGAGGTGTGGGGGTCCCAGCCTCCATCTCTCGTGGGACTCAGCAGCTTCTCTGAGCCCCACGCGATGAACTCACTGACTCAGGCGCAAGCCTTGCGGGGGGGTCCTTTTGTGTTGGCGCTCCTTAGGGGTGGACCCCAGGTCCTAATGCCAACTCGGGTCCCCTCCTGCTCTTCATACATGGGCAAACAGGTCTCAGGAAGAGAAAAATACCAGAGAGGCCAAACTTGGGCGGCGAGCAGAGTTATTTTGGAAACAGCTAAAGGACATGGGGCGGGGGGAGAACTCAGGGTTGGCACAGCGCCCCCCGGAGCCGTGCCAGGGCAGGCCTCGGGGTTGGCAGCAGGCAGGTGGGGGCTGGGGCTCTGCTTGACGCTGGGCTCGTGCAGCCTGTCCTCTCCTGGTGCCCCCCGAGTGCCCCCCTCCACTCTACTCTGTAGTGCCCGAGGGGGCTGCACGCTGCCCCCTCTTCCTTCCCCTGGGCCCTGGGGCTCCCCTTGTATTTCTGAGGTGGAGGGGAGAGCATCTGTGCCCATGTGCGGCTCTTCGAGTCTGCTCCAGTGCCCTTCGGGAATGCCATCCTAGCCAAGGGTGTTGCTCTTCACGCGGGCAGCTCTGGAGTTCCCTGGCCCCGACTCTGCAGCCTCTGAAGGGTCTTCTTTGCCCTGTCCCTGCGACACTTCATGCAGGGAAACTGAGGCTGCAGGGCACTCTGCTACTCACACACCCGCTGCCTGCCTGGGAGAGCTGAGGGTCCCGAGCTCTGCCAGCCTGGGCTGGGGTCAGGGCAAGCCCTGGGCATGGTGCCCCTGGGCTGAGCAGCGCTTTCCGGTTTGCTGCCTTTGCAGGTGGACGAGCGGCCCCCCAAGTCCTACCAGGTGTCCTCACTGTGCTTGTAGGGGACCCTCCAGTTGGGGGCGCCGAGGCCCTGTGATGCCCTGAGTGTGGGTCAGGCCAGTGCTGCACACAGACAGACACCTCCAGCAGGGAGGCAGGGGCAGACTGGGCTAAGAGAAGGGGGTCCTAGGGGTCCCGCGGGTGTCCAGAGTGGGGCCTGTGCCTTCCCCCCATAGCACTCAGAGTGGCAGGTGGGGTAGTCAGCCCCATGTGGGATGCTGAAGAGACCCCTCTGGGCTGGAGCTGGGGTGGAGGCTCAAGTCGATTCCAGTACCTGCTAACTGGGGGTGGGGTGAGGGGTGTAGCCCTCCCTGTGGCCTGCCTCTGCCTCCACTTCCAGAGCACCCCACAGCCCTCACGCCAAGTGTGTCAAAAGACCTTTGTGATTGGGCACCAGGCTTGGCAGGAGGGCCATCCCTCCCACCCCCATGCTGGTCCTCCCTTGGGCACGGTGCTCAGAAGGGAAACTAAGGCAGGGAGAGAGATGCTGTGTGTCACCGACAGCCCTGCCAGCCAGGGCTGTGGGGAGGGAGACCAGAGAGCGCCCCAATACCCTTCACCAGCCTCTCTCTCTCTCTCCTTGCCACTGCCCCTTTGTCCTCGGAGGCCCATGGGAGTGGGAAGCTGAGCCCCCCACCCCACGACTGCACCAGGGTCAGGCCTGGATGTGGAGGCGGGCCCCAGGCCCAGAGCCCAGGCATTGGAGGGGGGATGGGAGATGATGCTGGCGTCCTTACCTGTCAATCCCAGGGAGGGGCGAGTCCCCCTCGGTGGGTTATAAGCTTAACTGTCCCCAGACCTGAGCTGTCATTGGCTCCTGGGAAACAAGCCAAAGACAGCAACCACACAGCGGGCAGGTGCTGGGCTGCCTCCTGCAGGAAGGACATGTTCCAGGAAGACCCGGTCTGGGCTCCCCTCCTCCGGGTCTTTGGCTTCTCCAGGGGCTGAATGGGGGGCGGGAGTAGAGTGTGCTCAAGGCCTAGCTGCCTTCTGTACTCTGTGGGGTCTCTGCAAGGTCAGCTGTCCCCCACTTGGGCAGTGGTGCTCTTCTCGAGAGCCCCCCATGCCTCTACCTGGTGAGGCAGATGCAGAGCTGCTGTGAGGTGCAAAAAAAAAAAGTTGGCCGTTCCCTCAGCCAACTGTGCATTTGCTCATCTAGCAGATGCGCATGCCACCTGCTCTCTGGGGGTCCCTGTGCCAAAGGCTCTAGTGCATCTATCTGGTGAGGCAGAAACCTCCTTATCAGCCCCTCTTCCAGGTGACGGGGAGCACCAAGTTGGGAGGGAAACTCTTTCCTAAGCCCCGGGGCCCAGACGGGTCATCCAGTGAGTCTGCAATGACTG
Source organism: Sorex palustris (assembly GCA_028565675.1). Lineage (NCBI taxonomy): Eukaryota > Metazoa > Chordata > Mammalia > Eulipotyphla > Soricidae > Sorex > Sorex palustris. The sequence goes on along the minus strand of JAOXYA010102615.1, from coordinate 8,169 downwards.
TGGCTCCTGGGTGAGGGGCAGGGGAGGAGCGGTGGGCACCGTGAGGCTCAACGGGCCTGACCGCACCCCCCTTCCTCTCCCGGGGCCGGCTGTCTGCAGTCTTGGGTTGACTGGTCACCCCGTGTGGAGGCTTGTCTGCTTACAACTCTGCTCTGCAGATATTAGGCAGATTGCTTGTGGCTGTGTCCGGTCTGGCCTGCTGCCCCCTGAGCCCAGGGCCCCAAGAATGCAAGAGGAGCAGCTCCCTGCAGAGGGTGGAGAGAGATCCGCGGGGTCAGGGCAGGGCCTGTGCCTTCCCCTTCAAATTATCATGACTTCCCTTCACACACACACACACACACACACACACACACACATGCGCGCGTGCACGCACGCACATACACACACACCACACACACACAGGATCAGATCCAGGACTCCTGCATATTCACACACAGATACACCCTGACACGCAAGCTCACACACACTCACAACCCCACCCCACTCACACACACACATGCTCACACACTCACAACACTCTCCTCTATACACACTCACACACTCACAACTCAACAATCATATACTCTCCACACTCACACACTCTTTTATCCACATACTCATTCACACACTTTCATTCAAACTTGCTCATACACTCACACACTCACACACACTCTCATATAGTCATACAACACACGCACTCTCATATTCTTACACACATTCATACATTCTCACACATTCACACTCATACACCTACACACTCACAACTTAACACATGCACTCTCCACACACACTCATACATTCACACACACATGCTCTTATACTCACACGCTCTGGCACACTCTCATACAGTCACACACATTCATGCACTCACGCTCATGCACTCTCATGCACTCACATACACTGCTATACACTCACATACCCACACTCACACCACACACTCATTCTCTCATACATTAATGTACACACTCACACTCTCATACATTTGACACTCACACACACGCTCACACACATACTCTCACACACTCAGACATGCTCACACAAATGCTCACTCACATGCTTTCTCTCTCTCTCTCTCTCTCTCTCTCTCACACACACACACACACACACACACACACACTCTCATACACATCCACATTCTCTCTCCCTCACCCCGAATATTCCCCTCTCCCGGATTGTACCTGTACGGGTCGCTCTGGGAGGGCCCTCAGGGGCAGTCCCCCAGCTCTGAATCTGGGGCACCAGGGCTGGGGTGTCTGCGACTGGGCTGGGAGGTGGATCGAGTGTCTGGGGACCGTGAGAGTCAGGCCGGAAGGACCGTAAGCTAATCCCTGCCTTTGTGGCTCACAGCGCCCACAGCAGCCGGCCTGACTGGGGGGAACTAGGAAGGGAGGAGGCTATTGTCTGGCACAAAAGGGAGAGCAACAGGAGTGGGACAGCTGGGCTCCCCTCACTGGCCTGGAGGCCAACCTGGGTGCACCCGGGAGCCATCTGACGTCCTGGGCAGCCGGGACCCCTAGAAGCTGTGAGAGTGGGCGACATGGGCTGGGTCTGAGCTGGGTGGGCAGTTGTGCCAATGTCTGTTCAGCGGCCTGGGCTCTTGGCTGGGCAATTGCTCTGAAATTCTCTGGTACCGTGTGGGGGCCCCACAATGATGCCGGCAGCCCCTGCAGTGCCGGGTGTCAGACCCAGGGCTCCTGTGTGAGATGCAGATGGTTCTTGTCATCGATTCGCAAGGCAGCACTCTCTGGCAGTACCCCACCATCTGAATTTTCCCTCTCCTCTACTCCAGGCCTATGATGGGAGGGGTCTCTTCTGGAGTTGCCTGTACAGGAGAGGCCACCTGGGCAGAAGGAATGCTGGGCATTGCTGTCTGAGGACACTCTGTGGCCAGGATTAAGGGGTTCACAGGGACATTGGGTACAGCCCCTCCCATGTCTCGGTACCTCTGCACAAGCCTCTGTGACAGACGTGTCAGTGTCCTGGGCTTTTATTGGGGGGCTTGGTAATCAAGTACGTAATCACTTGGTAATCAAGTGAGTTCTGGGGGCCCCTAGCTGGGTTTGCCTCCTGATGTTGTCTTGGCTGTGCCTCAGTTCCCCCCGTGATCTCCTCCTCCTGAGATGCTTCCAGACACCCTGTTCCCCACTGCAGGTTTGGGTTGCCCCGAGTGAGAGAGCCCTGGTTACAGAGGGGCTGCGTGTTCCAGAGGAGGGTGGGTGTCGACAGGGCCCCTCCTCCACTCTGAAACCCTGTAGCTTGAGTTTCTTTGTTGAATGGGAAGGAGATGGGGTGCCGGGCGGGAACCCCCTCACGGTCACTGACGTGGCCCTAGTGAGCGCTGATGGACAAGCCCTCTGAGCTCTCGGGGCGTCTGTCCTGGGAGTGGGGATGCCGATGCAGAGAGGGGGTATGTGAGGCCCGTGGGGGATGTAGTCGGGGTCCTCCTGTACCTCCAGGGCTGTTCCTGCTCACCCCATTAACCACGTGCAGTAGGAGGAAAGGATGTTTCCTTTCGTGGCCGTCCGGTGTCTCATACTCTGTTCCACTGATGTACCAAGAGTAGCACACAACATTTGATTGGGGCTAACAAACATGTTTGTAAATCTCTTATACAAGGGCTTAATGGCTCCAGGATGCAATACAAGAATCCCCACACGCTTTCCTGTAAGGAAACTTTACTGGACCGTGTTTAGCAGAGTATTCATAACAAGCAATACAAAACTAATTGTTTTGGTTCTGATTTGGGGGACACAGTTTAGGATTCGGGGTGAGACATTCGAAATATGGTGGTGGGAAGGTGCAATGGTGGTGGGATTGGTGTTTGAATATTAAATGTAATGAATTATTGTGAACAACTTGATAAAAATAAAATAAAATTTAGGAGAAACAAAAGACGGTTCCTGCACCCCGACATCACTCTGGCCCCTGCCCCGGCGCACGCAGACTCCAGAGGTTGCGCTGCCCTCTGCCTGCTCTGCTTCCACCTGCAGGAGGAGTCAGCTCATCATCCAGACTGTCATGGGGTACCACTGTGGGCTGGGGCAGGGGGTCAGAGGGCACTCTGACATGCCCATGGCCGATGGACAGCTCTGGGTGGGCAGAGACTAGCAAGTATAATGAAGGGAGATAGTTTGGGAGCTCAGAAATTGGGCCTGGGGTCACCTCCTGAATCCAGCCATGGCCTCGTGCCCTAACCTGGACCCCCACAGATAGACCGAGACCCTTGGCACCCACCATGACTTGCTCTAGTGCCCCAGCGCTTGGTATGGTGGCACTGTGACAGCGTCTGACTCCTCCTTCCCCCGCTATCCTGTACCCTGGTTTCCATCTGGTTCTGGTCCAAGGAGTGCAGAGCCCAGAGAAAGCCTGGTTTGTTAGTCCTGGTGGGCAGCCCCCACCCCAGCTCTGCCCAGCACTCTGGAATGCCCACACAGTGCTAGGAAAGGTGCCCTCAGCCTGCTAGCCCACATTCCGGGCAGAACCGGTGAGCGGAGCTGGGCAGGTGCCTGTGTCCAGGCCAGCCCACAGCTGTGTCTGAGAACCAGTCTGGTTGACGCCGCACACACACATGAGCAAAACCAACATTTCTGCTGGCTTGCCCGAGGGAGGCTTCTCGTACCCACTGCCCTGGCTACCCGGCATGCAAAAGGGGCTGCTCAGAGCAGGCGCCGGGTGTCACTGTGCCAAACCCTGCCCCAAAGCTCCTCCTCGAAGACCTTAGACCATCAGCTGGGAGTCACCAGTTCACCGCGAACTGCTCTGTACATAGTTTGTAGGTGGGTGACGTACCCCGGATTAGACCCAGGTGCAGAAGGGCCCACGGTCCCCACTGTGATATGGTGTATGCTTTGGAAGAGGCTGCAGATTTAGGAGAGCATTAGGACAACCCCCTCAACCCCCCCCCCCAGCTCTGCTGCGGGGCTCCTTTGTGCACTGACCCCCACTGGGTCCCACTCCCAGGGGCTTGTCTGTTCCCCAAACCAGAGACCCCCCCCAGGAATGCAGGACCCTGGCCACCAACACCCACCCCCACCCCCCATACCCTCAGTGCTGGCATAAGTCCTCTGCCCATTGGTGTTCAAAAGGTTTGGTGGGGTAAGTGAGGGACGAGTGAGTGGGTGAATAAACAAGTGGGTGAGTGAAGAATGAGTGAGTGGGTGAATTAACGAGTGGGTGAGTGAAGAGTGAGTGGATAAATAAACACATGGATGAGTGAAGAATGAGTGAGTGGATGAATTAACAAATGGATGTGTGAAGAGTGAGTGAACAGATGAATAAACACACGGTAGGAACAGCGTTGGGTGTGTGGGCCGGAGCTGAGGGGGCATGTACCTAAGAGGGGGTCAGACGGGGAGGGGTGGGGCGCTGCCCTCCACAGCAGCAGAGGCACTAACCTGGCTCAGGACCGCGGGGGTGCAGCCCTGCTTGGGGCAGAGGTGAGTTGGGAGCCAGCCATGCCGAGAGCCTGGACCCTGCAGTCAGCCCGCGCCCACCCAGGCTTCATTTGCATGAGACATCTGCTTTATAAACCCACTCAGAAGCACTCATCTTTCCTATTCATCTCCTCTATTATCATTTTTTTTTGAAAAAGAAACCTTCTTTTGAAATTTCCATCCAGTTTCCAACAAGCTAAGATGATCAAAGGAATGTATCTGCCCCAGGCTTGCCCATGGTACCAGTAATGGGACATAGTTTTCTGGAATCTTCCACAGGCTGCCTGGCACTGACTCAAGCTCTGAAGGGCCAACAAGGGTAATTCTGGTGTCAGAGGTGCAGAGAGAACACAGGTGGGTGGGTGGGTGGGTGGGAGGAGGCAGAGCATTGGATTTATGATGGAGGGAGTCTGGGGGGGAAGGTGGGGTTTCTAAGGAGTGAGGGGGCCCCACTGGGGATTCCTGTGGAGAGGAAGGGAGCTGGGATATGTGGGGGACACTAAAGGTCTGGGTTATGAGTCTTAGCAAGCGTTTCTTTCTTTTTCTTTTTTTTGGCGGGTCACACCTGGTGATGCACAGGGGTTACTCTTGGCTCTGCTCTCAGGAATCACTCCTGGCGGTGTTCAGGGGACCATATGGGATGCTGGGATTCGAACCCGGGTCGGCCATGTGCAAGGCAAATGCCCTACCTGGTGCGCTATTGCTCCAGCTCCTTAGCAAGTGTTTCTTGAGGACTTGCTGTGTGCCAGAGCCTGTGCAAGGGTCTGGGTGAGGGAGATGGATGAGCGGGATACAAAGTCCAGCCAGAAATAGAAATCCTGTTTCTGGTCCCTAAGGGAAGCACCCTGACACAGCCCAGGCTGCCTTGAGTCTTCAGGGGACCCCTGAGTCAGAGATTAATGGCAGACTTTCACAACGAATCTATTTTTCCCCTCTGGGATTGGGGAGGGGGTGTGGAGGATGGAGGTTGAGCCACACCTGGCACTGCTCAGGGCTTACTTCTAGCTCTGTGCTCAGGGATCACTCCTGGAGATGCTTGGAGGACTGTGTATGTGCTGGGGATTGAACCTGGGTCAGCCGTAAGTCAAGTGCTGTACCCATGTACCCACTCTACTATCACTCCAGTGCAAGTCTTGAAAATTCTTTCAGCTTTTATTTTAGGTAAAATAGTTTTATTTAGAAAAATGTAAAGAGATTGGGGGTAGGTGGGAGAGAGGAGAGAGAGAGAGAGAGAGAGAGAGAGAGAGAGCGAGAAAGAGAGAAAGGGCAAGAGAGAGCAAGAGAGTGAGAGCGAGAGAGCGAGAGAGTGAGTGAGTGTGAGTGAGACATATCGAGAGAGGGAGAGGGAGAGTGAGGGCAAGGGCGCAGGGTGTAATGGGGCAGCAGAGCATGTCTCACTTGCCTTTGCCAAGGTGGTTTTCTGGGTGAGACTCCCCAGACTGCCCCACTCCCCACTGGGGGCTTTGCCATTGGGGTGTGGCCAAAGGGAGGACTTTGGATTTTGGATGGTCTTGTTCATCATCTCCATGCGGCCTTTTGTCCTTCTTGGAGCTCTAAAGCTCACTTGCTTTGTTTGTCCTTTTTTTTCTGTTTTGTTTTTGCACCACCCCCCAGTAGTGCTCAGGGCTCTGCACTCAGGGATCATCCCTGTTGGGTTAAGGGGATCAAAGGGGGTGCGTGTGCAAGGTAAATGCCCTCCCCGCTGTACTATGGCTGCAGCCCTTCAAGAAGAAGTGTCATTTGCATCACAGAACAGAGCTGCTCTCCTGAGCCAGAGGTGGAGAACTTTCCTGAGCTGAGTGGCTTGTGCCATCAGCAAACAGACCGGCTGGGGGGGCAGGGCACGGTCCTGTAGCGGTGGCCAGGCCGCTCTGTGCCCCAGCCTCAGTGGTGGCTTTCAACAACAGAGCATGTGACCTGCAGGTCTATTCCCCATGTGCTTGCTGCATATGCTGCACCTGCCTGGGCATGGTGTGCAATGAGTTTTGCACATGCATTGTACACATGTTCTACACATGTTCTGCACTACACCTCTGTATGCCCTGCATGTTCTGCATGTGTCCACACATGTTCTGTGCATTCTGTGCATGCTCTCTGTGTATTCCACATATTTTGTGTGTACAGTGTGTTCTATACGGACAGTGTGTCTCTATGCACATGGTCTCTATGTTCTCCACCTGCACTTATTGTGCCCTGTGCATGTTCTCTGTGTTCTGCAATGTTTGGTGTGTGTTGTACATGTGTCATGTGTTACTCAATGTTCTATACATGTTTGACACATGTTTTTCACATGTTCTCTGTGATATGCATGTAACATTCTACCACATGTGTTCTTCATGTTTTCTTCATGTTTTTCATGTGTTTTTCATCTGTATATACCATGAATATGATTCTCACTCTTCTGTACTGTGTTCTGAACATGTTCACCATGTGTTCTACACATGCTTGGCATGTGTTTTGCACATGTTCTGGTGTGTTCCACACATGTCTGGTGCATGTTCTACAAGTGTCCTGTGTGTGTTTTACAGCACTTTGTGTATTCTGAATGTTCTCTGTGTGCTCTGCAGTATCCTGTGTGTGTTCTGTTGCAGTGTCCTGTGTGTATTCTGTGCATGATCAGTGTATGTTCTATGTGTTCTGCATGTGTTCTGTGTATGTTCTGTGTGTGTTCTGCATATGTTCTGAGTGTGCTCTGCATGTGTTTTGTGTGTGTTTTGAGTGTGTTCTGTGTATGTTCTGTGTATTCTGAATATGTTCTGTGTATATTCTGAGTGTGTTCTGCACATGTTCTGAGTGTGTTCCGTGTATGTTTTGAGTGTGTTCTGTGTATGTTCTGCATGTGTTCTGCATGTATGCTGCACTTGAGCTGAGGGAGCAGGATTGTGTGTCCTTCAAGACTCTTGAGGACTCCTCATGTAGTTACTGTTGGCTGATGCTTGCCCAAGAGGGTTTGTAGTGTCCACTCTGGAGGAGCACCCGAGGGGAACCTCTGCTCCTGTGGCCACACCCCTCCCATTGGCCTGTCCCAGAATGCATTGCTCTGAGCAGTTGCGCCCTGTCCTTGGGTGAATCTCTGCTGCTGTCCCACAAGGGTGGGGCTGCTGGTCCCGCAGCTCTGGGGAGACGTGCAGGGGGACGGGGCTTCCTGGGCAGGGTGCAGATGGCCTCCCTGGAGCAGGGACCCACGAGAGCACAGTTGGGGGGCATGGGGAGCCACAGAGGGTGACTACAGCAGGACAGGACAACCTTTGACTGTCCCTGCTCACACACGCCTCCTGTCCCCTAAGAAGTATAGCACGCTGGGGGCCAGGGACCCTGACTTTGTCCTCCCAAGCTCTTTGGGTCAGGCGCCAGGACGCCATTGGCCGGGAGAGCCCTGCGTGCCTTGAGGTGGCTGCTGGCGTTCTTGGCTTGCGGCCACATCACTCAGATCTCTGGCTCCACTCCTAGGCCCAGCCCGCTCTGTGTGTCTCGGTCTGCCCTTTCTGACGACTCTTGCCATTGGCTTTAGGGCCTCCCAGACGACCTGGGGTGAGATCCTCACCTGTGGACCCTCCACATCTGTGAAGAGTCCTTCTCCAGAGGAAGGCCACAGAACAGCTCCGTGGGACTCAGAGGCAGATACACCAGTGGCACAGCCTCCTACGCACTCTGACTCATTCCCGCTCCTGCATTCTCTAATGGAAGCCCCTCTGAGGGCCGAGCCTGTCTCCCCCCCCCCCCCCCCCCCCCGCCCCCCCGGGCGGGGCCCCCCCCC
>JAOXYA010102607.1:0-10826 GCA_028565675.1 Sorex palustris | reverse complement strand
CTTTCCCTTCACTGCTTTCTCTTTCTCTTTCTGTGTGTGTGTGTGTGTGTGTGTGTGTGTGTGTGTGTGTGTGTGTGTGCGCACGCGCGCGCTCAGGGCAGCCATGCATTGTCAGAGTTCAAATCTGGGCTCCTGGGTGCTGAACATATACTCCTGCCCTTTGAGTCATCTCCCCAGCCCCACCACTGTTGCCGTCTCACAGATGGGGAAACTGAGGCCTGGGGGGGGTAGTCATCCAACATGCCTGAATTCATGCAGCAGGGAGAGGTAGAGTTTGGGTTGGAAGCCAGACCATCTGGCTTTAACCTCGTGCTGCACCTCTCTGTACTCAGGTGCTTGTGTGGGCGGGCTGTGTGTGTGTATGTGCATGTGTGTGAGTGCCACTGTGGCTGTGCACTTATACCTGTGCTGGGCGGCGTCAAGCAGGAGTGGATGCAACTTCGGGGAGCAGGATTGGGGATTGCAATCAGGGAAGCTCTTCCTGTCAAAGCAAGCAGCCAGGTGCCGACTTGGGGTGTCCCGGAGGGCTAAGGAATCTGCCTGATCATTCTTTTTGGAGTGGGGGAGGGGAGATGTTGGGTGACATCTGATGGTGCCCAGGGGACTGTATGAGGTGCCAGGATCAAACATGCAAGCGCCTTACCCTTTGTACCCTTGCCCTCTGACCCAGCCTTCTTGCTCTCGTCCCAGAGGGTGGCAGGGCCGGGGGCCCTCTGACCCAGTGCCCTGATGCATTTCTTCATCCTCACTCAACAGGTAGATGCCCCATGGGTGAAGCACTTCATCATGACTCATGACCCGGAGAAAGGCATCTACCAGTGCCCGTACATCATTCCGGGGTAAATATCGCACAGGCCAGGACGGAAGAGGAGGCATCCATCTGCCCCCACCCTTTGACCTGTCCGCAAGGGTTTTCCCTTCCAGTTTTTGATTTTGTTTGTGGGTCCCTCCAGTGGTGCTCAGGCTCCATGCTCAGGGCTCACTCCTGGAGGTGCTTGGGGATCCTCTGTGCTGCCAGGGGTCCAATACATCGCTCTGTCTCCTGTACTCCCTTCCCACCCTCTGCCAGCTTTTTTTCCCTCCTTTTTGGGTCACACCCAGTGATGCACAGGGGTTTTTCCTGGCTCATGCACTCAGGAATTACCCCTGGCGGTGCTCAGGGGACCATATGGGATGCTGGGATTTGAACCCGGGTTGGCCGCTTGCAAGGCAAACATCCTACCCGCTGTGCTATTGCTCCAGCCCCCTGCCAACTTTTTTTTTCTTAAAGAGAAATTGAGTCATGAAGTCTCCGGGAAGGAAGAACTTAGCATTGACTAATTCTGTCTTGAACCATTTGGGTGACGTTGGAGATGACACGGTGGAGGCTGTGATGGCAGCATGCGGCGTGAGCAGCGCTCACAGGAGTGGGGGTTGGGCACAGTGGAGGGGCTTCCGGTGAGGATGACATCAGTGGGGATAATGTGGGGGAAGATGGGGCTAGGATGGTGGTCTGGAGGGGATGGTTGTAATAGAAATAGTGTTGCTGGGGATGGGGAAGTCAGTGTTGATGGGGGGCCATTAAGTTAAGGGTGACGGGATGGTGACAGGCCTGGGGGTGGAGTGGGTAGGAGAATAAGGCTGCTGTGGGTGGGTTCTGGAAGAAGGGGTAGTGACCGGGGCTGGTGTTAAGGCCACTCTCGTGTTCCCTGATGACATTACGAGGGTGGCGGAGATGGGGGTCTCAAGGGCAAGGTCAGGTGGGGCCGGAGCGACAGCACAGCGAGGAGGGCATTGGCTTATGCACGCGGCTGACCCAGGTTCGATTCCCAGCATCCCATAGGGTCCCCTGAGCACTGCCAGGAGCGATTCCTGAGTGCAGAGCCAGGAGCAACCCCTGAGCATCGCTGGATATGACCCAAAAAGCAAAAAAAAAATAAATAAATAAAAAAAAATCCAAAAACCTAAAATCAAGGGCAAGATCAGGGGTGTGACTGTGGACTGTCTTGATGGTGGCATTGGGGAGGTGGAAGATGACCGTGTCAGTGGCCATGTTAGTGGTGACGGAAAAAGAGGGGATGGGTTGGAGGAGCTGGTTTATTAATGGCAGCAGGGAGGGCAGGAGGCAAGAGTTTTCAGGCCTCACCGGGATCTCACTGACACATAATATTGTGTCCATTTAAGATGTCCGATGTGATGCCTCACTATGTGCAGATACTGCGATGACAATAAGGCTTGGGGACCTATCTCTCACCTCACGTACTTACAAGTTGTGGGCTGATGATGACAACACTTCATCTCTATTCTTCGCGTGGATAATACTGAGTTCCATACTCCAGACACCAGACACTGACCAGTGGTCAGGGCGAAGCTCACGGGAGCAGAGATGGTGGTCGGCACTGGCCGCAGCGACAGGGCAGCGGGACAGGGGGTGACGGGATAGTGAGCAGGAGTGGCACGCCGAGGAAAGCCGGGATTTGTGTCGATGCAGTAGTAAGGATGCTCGTGGCGAGGACCCCCCTCCCCCGAATCCCAAAGCCTTGTTTTCCCGTCACCCCCACCCTCTCCTTTATCTAGGATGCAGACAGTGACCCTTGGGGGTATCTTCCAGGCAGGGAACTGGAGTGAGGTGAACAGTACCAAGGACCACAGCACCATCTGGGACGGCTGCTGCAGGCTGCTGCCCTCCCTGAAGGTAACGTGCATTGGGGTGTCCGCAACACACCTCGAGGTCCTGGCAGCCTGGTCCCCAGGACTCTCAGGACCCACCAGGGCAAGTGGGCAAACGGATCTCAGCGCGGCTGTGGCTAGAGTTTGGTGATGAGAGGGGAGACCTCTGAGGACGGGTACAGCCTTGCCACAGCCTTGAGTTGCTCTCGCTTGCAGTGATGACACCCGTATCCACCCCCACCCCCAAATGCAGGGAAGCAGACAGGCTTGTTGCAGAAATCCCCATTCTTGGGCCAAAGGGACAGTGGGTAGGGCACTTGCCTTGCAATGTGCCCAGCCCAGGTTTGATCCCCAGCATCTCATGTGGTCCCCTGAGCCCCACCGGAAGTGATCCTGAGCACAGAGCCAGGAATGAACCCTGAGAGCCACCAGCTCCACCCCCCAAAAAAAACAAAAGAGAAAAGAAATCTCCGTTATCATCTTTGCCTACTGGCAGGACCACAAAGTGATGGAGACGTGAGTGGGCTGGGAGGAATAGCGGATTCCTTGGTGATGCAGTGATAAATTGAAAATATCATGGTCACTTTGGGTGGTGGGTGATGAAGATGGGGTAATTGATAGAAGTGGGGTGTGGTGGGGGGACTAAGAATGTAGGGCCTAGAGGGCAGGGTGGGAATGTTGAGGCCCGTAACTCCCCAAAGCCAGCTTCCTCTCGCCTCCCCATAGCAGTGGGGGCATGTCCAGAGATGAATTAGAAACATTTCCCTTTCCAGGGTGCCAAGTTTGTTGGTGAATGGACTGGCTTCCGGCCAGTACGTCCCCAGGTTCGGTTGGAAAGAGAGAAGCTTCGCTTTGGACCCGCACACGTAGAGGTGCGTTCCCAGCACAATGGCAGCCCTGCTGCTCCTGCTCACTCCTGTGTGAACTGTGTGTGTACACGTGTGTGTACGTAGAAAAGCTGTGTGACTCGAGAAGGGCTGTGTGGCCAGAAGAGTATTGTGCATGTATGCGTTTGACGTGGATACAGAGTGTGCTTGTGTGAAAAGAAGTTTCATGTGTGTGTCCAAGTACAAAGCTTGTGTGTCTCTATGCACGTATGTGTATGGAGAAGGTTTGTGTGTGGAGAGGCAGTGCGTGGAAGGGCAGTGTGCACGTGGTGTGTGACAGAGAACGGTGTATGTCTGTGTGCAGAGAATGTGTGTTTGCACGCATGTAAAGGGGAGAGCCGTATATGAGGTGTCAGTGTCTGCAGGTGGTTTTAGCTCTGAGATGGGCTCAGGGTCTCGCCTCATTCTTGGGGTGCAGCCGCCCACCTGTTCCCACGGAAGGCAGGAGTCTGTGAAGAGGAGCTTCTGCCTGCAGGGCAGGGAAGGGGGAGGGGGCGATTTCAAGATTTCCCACCACGTTGATGCAGGCATGGGTGGGGAGAGCCACCTGCGGGAATCAAGGGTGTCACCTCCAGGTCACCCAAACCCCAGGGTCCCACTGTCCTGGTAGAGGCAATGACTGGGGCTCTGGGGAAGCTTCCGAAGCCCAGGCCAGCCAGGTCCTTCTCCTCGGCCTCTCCTAGGTCATCCACAACTATGGCCATGGGGGCTATGGACTCACCATCCACTGGGGCTGCGCCCTGCAGGCAGCCGGGCTCCTGGGGCAGGTCCTGGAGGAGAGGAAGCTGCTCCGGAGGCCCCTGTCCCACCTCTGAAGCCGCAGGGACCCCAGTCCCACCACAGCCACCACGCTGCCCCTGGCCAGCGAATGCGGGTCCTCTTCCGTAGCCATCACTCACTGCCCACCCCCTCACCCCGCTCACTCCCCAGGAGGACCAGGCAAGGGGAACCACACCGCCAAGTCCTCCAGGCAGATCCAGACCCACCATGACCTACCCCCGTCCCCCACCATCCCGGACCTTTCTTTCTGTTCTCTGAAATGGCCTCATGAACTGGGGTTGGGGAGGGTTAAGGGGTGGAACCGCCATGTCCAAGAGTTCAATGAAAGGAAAGCTCAGAAAAACCCAAAGGGGTGCACAGAAAAGTGAGGCTGGTGGAGGCGGAGGAGCTTAGTAACAGGTCACAGGAGCATGGGAAAGGCTCTGAGAAGGCCTGCAGCTAGCTACAACACTAAGTGGATGTTCACATACCCTCTGAGGCCAGTCTGGCTCTGGAGACTTGCAGGGGGAAGTGCTCAGCTCTTCAGCAGTGGAGGGAGCACTGTCCGGAGGGGCAGGTTGAAGGAGATCAGAAGTGTGGAGGAGGCAGAAGCAGCATGGGACTGAATGAGAAACATCTGATGCCCCCCCCATTTGTTTGAGATCTGACCTTGATGAGGCTGCGACTTGGAAGCGAATCGACCAGATTCGCAGTTCCAATGAAACAGATTAGCCTGCCCCCACTTCGTTCCAGAAGTCTTGATGCAGGGTTGGAGAGAGACTGTACACTGGGGGGGGGCACTTGCCGCATACGTGGCTCTACCAATTCGATCCCCTGCACCATATGTGTCCCCTGAACACTGCCAGGAAGGATCCCTGAGCACAGAACCAGGAGTAAGACCTGAGCACAGCTGGGTGTGACCTAGCCCTCCACGCTCACCCTCCCACCCCCCCCAAAAAAGAGGCTCTTAAAGATTGGGAGATGCCCAGCCCCACCCCCGGCATAACAGAACCAGGGGGCTGAGTGGTGGCCAGGAGCTGTAGTTCTCTCTGGCCCTCTCATCTCCCACTTTCCTCCCACTTTCTCTGGTCACTCATTTTCCCTCCCTGTCGCCTGTAGAAAACTGATTTCTGTTGCCCAATAAAGTCGGACTTCTTTGTCTGGATTAACCTACGTGTAACTTTTGTGGGGGAGTTACACCCGGTGATGCTCAGGGGTTTCTCCTGGCCCTGCACTCAGGAACTACTCCTGGCAGTGCTCAGGCCATATGGGGTGCCAGGGATCAAACCCGGGTCGGCCACGTGCAAGGCAAATGCTCTACCTGCTGCACTCTCTCTCCAGCCCCTACATGTAATTCCTTCCCCTGGGGCTGGAGAGATGGGCTGGAGTGATAGCACAGCAGTAGGGTATTTGCCTTGCACGCAGCCAACACGGCTGACCCGAGTTCGATTCCTTCGCCCCTCTCGGAGAGCCCGGCAAGCTACCGAGGGTATCTTGCCCGTACGGCAGAGCCTGGCAAGCTCCCCGCGACGTATTTGGTATGCCAAACACAGTAACAAAAAGTCTGACGATAAAGACGTTACTGGGCCCGCTCGAGCAAATCGATGAACAACGGGGAGACAGTGACAGTGACAGGGGCTGGAGAGATAGTGCCAGGGTGAAGACACTGGCCTTGCATGTGGCCAACTCTGGGTAGGTCCCTCAGTACTGCCAGGGGTGGCCCAGAAACAAGCAGCTTTCTCCTTGTTAATGAGACAGACCTGATGAGATGCCAGTGGACAGACTCCTCCCAGCCCATTCCCAGCCAACAGCCATAACCTTCCCACGTTCATGCAGAAAAAATCCTGTTTTGTGTTCAAGAGGCGTGGGCATTTCTCGATCCCACTGGACATAGGTGGTTTCTTCTCCATCCCTAATGGACAGTTCATCCTGGGACGGTGTATGACCCAGGCCTGACCAATGCAAAGCAACAGTGAACCTGCCCAAGGGCATCTTTTCCCAAGGCCAGAGAGGCCCTTTTGGACGAAAACCTCTGGGAATTCTTCCTCCTCCCATTCTGCCTCCTTTGAAGAGAAACATGATGGCGGCTCGCTGGCAGCCATGTTGGGTTCCTGAGGTTTCACACACAGAGTCCAAAGGCCAACACGCAGAGGAGTGGCAGAGCGTGGGGATGGGGGGGGGTGGAAAGGGGTTGTATTCTGGATGATATCACTGTGCTGCTGTTAAACGCTAAACTTTCCCTGGAACTGCCTACTCTGGTCTTGTTAAATGAGCAGCCAATATGCTCATGGTCTATGCTACCGTGGAATGGTTCTACTGCAGCTCACAGCACAAGCTTTCCCGATCCTCGGAGACTTGTTAATAACCCAGGGTAGGGGAGGGAGATACTGGTCTCAATTAGTTGGGCTGTGACTGAACATTATTCTTTAAATAATGAATATCCATATTCAGTTCTAAGTCAAACCCTAAAGTACTCTTTCACTTCACTGTCAATGGATGTATTGCGAAGAATAATTAGAGAGAGAGAAATGTTATAACTCTAATGTTTTTTCACACCTTCTGAAGTCATTCCTGTGACAGAGAATTGAACACCCATCTCATTAATGGAAACAGGAGTTTGCAGATGGTCTAGAATGAGCCATAAATGACTCCAGCTTCAAGGCCCCTGGTATCTCAGAGCCTTCCTCTTGCATCATTCGCTCACATGGTTTCTTTTCTAAAGGGCAGGTAATTGGGAGGTAAAGAGCTTTTCACTTTCATTTCCTTTAAAAGAAAAAAGCCTGGGGATGGAGCGGTAGCACAGCGGGTAGGGGGTTTGCCTTACATGCAGCTGACCCAGGTTCCATTCCCAGTATCCCATATGGTCCCCCCAAGCACCACCAGGAGTAATTCCTGAGTGCAGAGCCAGGAGTAAGCCCTGAACCTTGCTGGGTGTGACCCAAAAAGCAAAAGAAAAAAAAAAGGAAAAAGAAAAAAATGAAAAAAAGCCCTTAGCGGCAATGTCACCCTCACCCAGGGAAAACATTCCCAATGGCCAAAGCCTCCTGGTCCCGGATGGGGCTGGGGAAGCCTGTGTGACCACGTCTGGCCAGCTGGAAAGTAAGTCAGCAAAGGTTCCGTCATCCAGGAGAGCTCAGCAAACCGGAAATCATTAGTGCTTCGGCGACTCAGGCAGGGCTCAAAGGAATGTGGGTGTCCGGGAGAAGTAGATCTGTCACACTTACCCAGGTACCGTGGGCCCCGCACCAGGGATTGTCCACAGTGGACCCAAGGCTTGAGTCATGGCAAAGCTGCCCGTCGGGGACACCCACCCAGTGGGGCTGGGAGGTGGCTCGGTAGACAGGTGGGCTCTGAACACTGCTGGGTGTGGCACCCCCCAATAAAAGAAACTATAAAGATGTCGTTGCTTCTTTGGGAAGATGGTCCAGTGATAGCACACTGGAACCGGGGAAGAGGGCATGGATGGCGTGGGGTCCTCCAGACGGATGGAGGCGGCAGGGTCTGGCACTGGACTGCCCTGGTGCTTCATGAGGCAGTAACAAGCTTCCACCTGGCCAACGCGTTTAATCAGAGACGCACGGCCACTCTCGAATTTCTTGCCGCGTTTATTCCTGCAGACCCCATGGAGTTGAGGGTCTGTCTTCTCTCTCCGTGATGGGGTCCCCCGGCCTCTTTTCTTTCTTCTCTGCATTCCCTGCCTTGGTGGGCAGGACAGGGCCCGTGGAAGCGGGGATGTGCGCTAACCGGTGCCCACCCTTCCTCCCGAGGCTGACCCCTAAACTCCACGCAGCCCCTGGGCTGTCTTCCTTTGAAGATGGACACAGTCCACACCCACTAGGGCCTCCCCTCCCCCCATCCTGGGAGGCATTGATGCAGGAGGTGGGGGCGCTGCTGGAACCCCGGGAACCGCCTGTGTCCAGCCCCGTCAAATTTCTGCTGGGAAACCGGGCACAGGAAGTGGGGCAGAAGGACCCGCGGCCCCGGCCCGCTTGGGAGTGGGTGGTTTGTGGGCACCTTGAAGGCTTCTCTGTCCACGGCCCCATAACACACACGCAAGACCCAAAGTGCTGAAACCAAGTGAGCTGTTCCCCTTGCTCCGAGTCACCGATGGGTGTGACGGAAGTGTGTGTGTGGGGGGGAGGGGAGACGACGGGGGGGGGGGCAGAGAAGACTCCCAGTCACTGGGCTTCGTGCTTCTGAGCGGAGGGCGCCCTGGCTGTCACCTTAGGTGAGTGTCTCACCTCCCTTCAGACTCACTCCCCAGTGCCCGGGCATCTAGGCTGCCTTCACGTCCGCCTCACTGCGCCCAAGGCCACACCGAGATCCCGGGAACGGTGCCTGCTAGGGGCCTGCTTGGGGGCCCATGGCTCAAGTGCAGATGCCTGTCCCTCTGCCACGGCCCAGGGAAACAAGTGTCCCTGCAGGGGAGGGAGCGCTGGAGAACATCGCTGGGGCCCCACGCAGGTTCCAAGGGGTCTGCAGGACAGCAGGGGTGGGGGTGGGGGCCGGGGGGAGGTCTGGGGGCCACCAGGAGTCACGCCCAAGCTCCAGAGGTCTCCGGGTGGCTGGCTGCATCCTGCGGGCTGCCGGACGCCGGGCACTGACTCCTCCGGGGGCCCGCACGCCCATGCAATTCCTGGGTTACTTGTCCACCTCCCCCCCACCCCCACACAGACCGAGACCCCTCCCCGGGGCGGAGCTGGGCGACAACGAGCAAAGTCAGGACAGGAGACCCTGTTGGTTCGGATGATGCTCGTGGGTGAGTTCTAGGTGTCGGCAGTGATGCCCGGCTGGGCTCCACCAGCTCCCTGGCACACGCCAGCCTCCAAGACCAGCTCAACCCCCCATGCTCCCCCGGTCACTATTCTTGCGAGCCGGAGTTCGACCTGATGACGCCCGGGCTGTGCGTCCCTCGGCCCACCATCTCCTGGCCCCATTCCCGGTGGCTGGACTCCTGAAGTCCACGGCCTTTGGTTTCGATGGGCAGAAAGCAGGCGGCCACGGCAGCCAGCAGGCAGCAGCCACTGTAAACCGCTAGGGAAAGGTACACGGAGGATTCCAGCATCACCTGGGGGGAGGAAGGGAGGGAGTGAATGCATCCGGTCACGTGGAGACTACATCTGGGTCACGCAAGTTTCTGGGAGGAATACTCTGGGGGTGGGGGGGGTTGTCCGGGAGGTGGTCCGGTCTGGGTCTCGTGACAGTTCTGAGGGGTTGGTGCCTTGGCCCCATTTTTCTTTTTTTTTGGTTTACTGGGTCACACCTGGCGATGCACAGGGGTTCCTCCTGGCTCTGCACTCAGGAGTTACCCCTAGTGGTGCTCAGGAGACCCTATGGGATGCTGGGAATCGAACCCGGGTCTGCCGCATGCAAGGTAAACGCCCTCCCCGCTGTGCTATTGCTCCAGCCCCCCTCCCTTGGCCCTATTTTCCAGAAGGAAACACAGAGGCTCAGAGAGGCTCTGGCAGGAGATAAGGATGGGGCTGAGTGGGAGTCCAGACTCTCAAAGGCTCCCGGATCCTCAGAGCCACAGTCTCTCGGGAGCTTTAGAGATGGAGTGAATCTGCATCTTTTTCCTCCCTGGCCACCTGGGTCAAGGCAAGTACGTGATGGCAACTGTCAAATGAAATGGCATAGAAGGCTACTGCCTGACAGTCTCCGCGCTGAAACTCTCCCCGTGGGAAATTCAGGGCGGTTCCTGCAGACAGGAGGCAGATGGAAGGTCGTCCAGGAGACGAGATGGGGAGGGATGAAGATGGCTGGAGAGGAGCAACAGGGATCTTAAGGGACGTGGAGTTTCATTTGGAGTCTGAGAGTGCTTGAGAACTGGGTGGGATTGGTGGCTCAAAAATTTGGAAGTCTTAAGAGAATTTAAAAATCTTAGAAGGATTTCTGTTCTATATTCTGACTAGGTCAGGGATGCACTGTGTCGCTGCTTTGCACTTGTCTTCTTGGGACTCGCTGGCAGTGCTCAGGGCTGACTCCTGGCTCTGCACTCAGGGATCACTCTTGGGGCGACATATCTGGGCTAATCTGTGTGCAAATGTCATACCCGCTGCATCATCTCTCTGGCCCTGCCCTGTTCTTTTTTTCTTTTCCCTCCCTCCCTCTTTTCCTTCTTTTTTCTTTCTTTCTTTCTTTCTTTCTTTCTTTCCTTCCTTCCTTCCTTCCTTCCTTCCCTCCTTCCCTCCCTCCTTCCTTCCTTCCTTCCTTCCTTCCTTCCTTCTCTCTCTCCTTCCCTTCCTCCCTCCCTTCCTTTCCTTTCCTTCCTTCCTTCCCTTCTTTCTTCTTTCTTTTCTTTCTTTCTTTCTTCTCCTTCCTTCTCTCCTTTCCTTCCCTCCTTCCCTTCCTTCCTTCCTTTCTCTCTCTCATTCCATCCCTCCCTCCCTCCTTTCCTTCCTTCCTGTTTTCTTTCTTTTCTTTTCTTTCTTTCTTTCTTTCTTTCTTTCTTTCTTTCTTTCTTTCTTTCTCTTTCTCTCCTTCCTTCCTTCTTTCTCCTTCCTTCTCCTTCCTTCCTTCCTTCCTTCTCCT
>JAOXYA010102596.1:0-10827 GCA_028565675.1 Sorex palustris | reverse complement strand
TATCAGTTGTCTTGCAGTTTTAATTTCATTGTGGTTGGAGAATATATTTTGAATTATTCCAGTCTTTTTATAAAAAAATGTACTGAAATTTGTTTTGTGGCCTGATCCATGGTGTGTCTTGGGTATGCACTGGCCCGTGGGAAGAAAGCTTTTGCTCCTCTGGAGAGTGTCTGTCTCTCAGGTCTGACTGACTATAGCTGAGGTCTTTAGTTTCTTTGTTCCTCCTCTGGCCAGTGGTTTTGTCAGTTACTGAAGGTGGGTGTTGATGTCTCCAACTACTATTGTAGAACATTGAATTTCTCCCTTTACTTTGGTGAATTTTTTCATATATTTGGGGCTCTGTTGTTAGATATATATGTAATTGTTAAATTTTCTTGACAAATTAGCACTTGTAGTATTAAATAAAATCTTGATTTGTCCCTTACAGCAATTTTTGTCTTAAAGTCCATTTGAATTTAATATAGTTATTTTAACTATCTTTGTTTACTGTTGGCCTGGGCTATATTTTCTGGTTCTTTTCAATCTGTTTACCATCTAAGATGTATCTCTTCCGTAGCAGCCTATAGTGGGTTTTTGTGGTCTGTTCTGTCAACTCTGCTGGTAGCTGCAATGCATTTCAGTTCAGTGTACTTATTTCATTCATTCTGTGCCATCTCATAACTGTATTTGCCGCTCAGGAAGGACTTGATGCATTTGCTGTGTTGTCTTTATGTCTGGGGTCCTTTTGGGGCCACTCCCCCTTTCCATTAATGCTCCTTGGCTCGCTCGGATGCACCTGGAGGGAGTCTCCAGTCTTGCAGTTTTGTACGAGCTGCTACTGTGATGACTCGACGGTGCAGTTTCACACTTTTGCAGCCGTGTCTGGATGGGTGTTCTCACTTGGAAATCCAGCTGCTGCTGGAGCGACGCCGACAGAGGGAGGGCGGAAGGAAGCCCTTCTCGTCTCTCAACCTCTCCCTCCGTGGAATAGAGGCTTGGGGGGAGTGGTGTGCTCCAGCCGCAGTGCCTGGATGTCCCCAAGTACTGCTGGGTGTTGTACCCCAAAGAGAAATTGCAGGTCCAGTGACGTCTGTGGGGGTTAAGGCGCTTGTCTTCACTGTGGTCACCCTAGGGTTGATTTTGGATACCACGTGGTACCTTTAGTACTGCCAGGAGTGAATCCTGGGCAAGAGCTAGGAGTAGGCCCTAAGTATTGCCAGGCGTAGCTAAATAAATAAATCATGTGCCTTCAATGCCCTATTTCCAAATGTATGGACTTATTTTCCATTTATTTATTTATTTACTTATTTGCTTTTTGGGTCACACCCGGTGATGCACAGGGGTCACTCCTGCCTCGTCACTCAGGAATTACTCCTGGCGGTGCTCAGGAGATCCTCTGGGATGCTGGGAATAGAACCCAGGTTGGCCTCATGCAAGGCAAACGCCCTACCCGTTGTGCTATCGCTCCAGCCCCTTATTTTTTCATTTCTTAAAATTTACTTCTTAAAACATTTTTCTCCCTTCATTTAGACACCTTAAACATCATGGTTTACAAAGTTGTTCATAATACACTTGTTTCAGGCATTCGATAGTCTAACCCCAGCTCCACCACCTGTGTGACCTTCCCCCCACCATTGTCCCGGTATCCCAACTAGTCCCCAAGCCTGCCCCCTTAGCAGGTATGAAATAATTCATTTATATAGCTTGTTCCAACTAAATGGCTAATGGAATTATCAAAGATTGCTTTTGTAAAAGAAAATTGTTATATGTCACCATGGGTTTGTTGAGTCCTTTTCTGAGGGTTTACTAAGCTGTGTGTTGCTGTTGAGCCTTCTGTTAAAATGAACATCTTTTTTTTTTTTCAGATTATGTAGGGGTACTACTATTTGTTCAGCCATTGAGTAAGCTGATTGAATTGGGCGTGAACTCCACATTACTTTTTTTTTTTTGTATCAACGTGAGATAGAGTTACAAAGTTTTCATGTTTGAGATTCAGTCATACTGATGGAACACCAGTCCCTCCACCAGTGCACATTTTTCACTACCCACTTCCCAGTCCTCACCCTGCCTCAATGGCAGACAATTTCCCAAATACTCTTTAATTTTGGGCATTATGTTTTGCTCAAAATTTCCTACCACCATTCAAGCCTACATGTCAGGGGCAGAAGTAGATCATTTATTTTCCATTGCACATTTTGAATATTATGAGTGCTTGTATGGCTGCGATTGTAAATGTGAATTTCTAGATTGTAAATAATTGGGTTCCAGGGACATCTCTGCATGGCACTAATCCATTTTGGGATTCACTTGGGAGTCTCTGGACCAGGGTAGTTGGTACGCTAAAATGGCACCAGGAGGCAAATTGTGGGCTTGACAGCCAGTCTGCTGGGTGGGCGGGTACCTGGGCCTTGCTTGTGGAAGCTCTTGGTCATTGGGATTCCATCTGGAGTAGGTGGGGAAAACACACCTGCTCCATCTGGGGTGCCCCCGTGAAATTGGCCTGGTATGGAGCCCGAAGAGATCTCCAGCACAGTGGTGTCTTCTGGGACTTGCTGCTGTGCCTCTGACCCAAGGCTGTTGGTGTGCTAAGGTGGTGGCCGGGGGCAAATTATAGGCGTGACAGCCAGTCCACTGGGCGGTACCACCTGGGGAGGAACAGCCTGGGTCCTCTACCGCCATGTGGCCTGGAGATTCAGTCCTGGAACCCACATACCTGGACCTTGCTTGTGGAAGGTCTTGGTCACCAGGATTCCTTCTGGAGTAGGCGTGAAATGAACGTCTTAATAGGAGGAAAAATCTATCCTACGCTGTAGGTCACGTCACAGCTTTGTGTTAGGGATTCTGACTCCTGTCCTGGGGCCTGACACAGCAGCATGGGTTTATTTCATGTTCGTCCTCACATTCCCTCCAACCCCCGAGGTCCTGTTCGCATGCCGTTGTCCAGAGATCACACAGAAGGTGCCTCTGCACAGGTCAGCATCACAGTATAGTGGCATCGTCCCTTGGGACGGGACCGGGACGGGGGCAGGTTTGTCAGCTGGGTGGATTCCGGGATAACAGTGTTTTCTGCTTGGGCCGGAAATGAGTTGACTGTTCTGCGTGATTAGCCAGGAGTTCTTTTCTGAAAAGGGCCCTGGTTTCCTTCTCAGAAAACCTATCTGACATTCAAGCTATCTCCACAGATCAAGTTCTAATCTTAGAAGTCCTGCATTCAGCCACCACGTGAGAGGGGCCCCTGTGGGTGGGGGTGACCGACACGCCTTTAGCACACATGCACCACGGGGGGAGGCGAGGGGGGGTGCGCGCAAGCCCACAGGTCTCGCCCTACTGAGGGAGGGTCCTCTGCATGGAG
Source organism: Sorex palustris (assembly GCA_028565675.1). Classification (NCBI taxonomy): domain Eukaryota; kingdom Metazoa; phylum Chordata; class Mammalia; order Eulipotyphla; family Soricidae; genus Sorex; species Sorex palustris. The sequence continues at coordinate 7,496 of JAOXYA010102596.1, read as the reverse complement.
AAACCCTGGCCGCTGTCCAGCTCCAGGCGTCGTCGTCGGGTTGCGGGGCACAATGGCCAAGTGTCGCGCAGGCCGGTGGGTGGGGGTCGCGGCTGGTCCTGCAGGCTCTGCCATGTGACTGGCACGGACTTCTGAGCGAGTGTGGAGATGTCTGTCGTGAATGGTTTTTCTGTTAAAGAATAACTGTGGAAAGGGCTCTCGCCAGCAGCAAATCAGGGTGGCAGCTTCTCTTTGCACTCCCGTCACACTCAGGAGGTAGGTGTCACGGGCAGCGCGGCCCGCTCAGGATTCTGTGGTTGAGGGAACAGTGGCCTTACTCTGCCAGCGGCGTCACTCACAGCCGGGGAACAAGTGAGCGCCACTGGGTGCCTCCCTGGCATTCGGGGGGACCGGGCCCGGCTCACCCCTGTAACCCGCCTGTGGCGCAGGGCCAGGTGGCACAGGGAGGCTGGTGCCCAGCTGACTCCTGATCCTTGGTTGGTATGTGCGGTGCAAGATTTCCTGCACTGGGTTTGTTCTTCGGGACTCAGCCACAGGGGCAGCTGCAGCCGAGAGGCCTGCTTCTCTGGGCAAGGAGAGGCTGTCGCCCAGAGCCCCCCTGCCCACCTGGGGGGGCTCAGCATGGGGGTTCTCTTCCTGGCCCTTCCCCGTAGGTAGTCTGCAGAAGGTGGTCATCTGTTCACTCAGGTTCCTTCACCTCAAACCCTGTCCCCACAGGGACCTTTTCAGTTGGGTGGTTGCCGAGAGCCCATTTAGCTCTCTGTCGCTCAGGTTTTGGACATTGATTTCTCCAGCTTGGAGGAATGAACAGCTTGAGTATCTTCAGGTTGGTGGTGAGCCTGGGCCTCAGCAGCCCAGGAAGCCTGTGGCCTCCCTCTGCTGGTTGGCGTGGAGGGGAGAGTGGGAGGATGGAGTATGTGGCCGTGGCCCCTGCTCCAGTCCCCTCACTGCAGGTGGCGGCACAGCCAGGATTTAGGCCTTTTTCTGGTGGTCATGTGACACAATGCGCCCCGTATTTAGCAAATATTTCAAATAGTTTGACCAAAACCTTCCTTCTTCCCCCTGCGCAGAGTGCACGTTCAGACCATAAAAGGCCCGGCTGAGATAAATGCCAAAATTCCACAAATGATAGTGGCTCTTAATGACAGGGTTTTAGTTTGGCATTCACGGGACCAGAGACTCATTTAATGATAGGCTAAATTTTTTCTAGATCTTTAATATTTTCCAGTTGGCTTTCTTGGAGTATTTCATCTCAATAGGGACGTCATCAGCCCTCTATGACTTCAACCTCAGTCGTGATTAATTGAGCAACTGCTTCTTGCAGTAAGCATTTTAAAAATCAAAAAAGTTTTTTTTTTTTTGGCAAATGATTGCTGTTGTCTTGGGGGCCCCCCTGGCAGTGCTGGGGACCATCAGGGCAACTTCCTCTGGTGCTAGAGTGAGCCATCACTGTGGCGGTGGGCCGACCCTAGAGCCACATCCCTGGCCCGTTGCAGCGGGGAGGTCGCCTAATGAAGGAAGGGGACTTTGCATCCTCAGTCCTGCTCTCGGACTCTGACCCTGGGCAGTGTGGACCAGCGTGGAGGGTTGGCAGAGTGCGCTCTGCTGGAGGGAAGCGGTCCGGAAGCCAGGGTGGATGGAAAACCCATCCCAAGGCATGAGTTTGGGGAAGCTCCTGGAGGGTGAGCATAGAACCCCGGCATGGCATCACTGGTGGGAAATAGGCAGGCGCACGAACTGGACAGTTTAAAACAGGTGCCCGGGGGCTGGAGTGATAGCACAGCAGGTAGGGCGTCTGCCTTGCACGCGGCCGACCCAGGTTCGATTCCCAGCATCCCATATGGTCCCCTGAGCACTGCCAGGAGTGACTCCTGAGTGCAAAGCCAGGAGTGACCCTTTAGCATCGCCAGGTGTGTCCCAAAAAGAAAAAACAAACAAACCCAAAACAGGTGCCCACAGGTGCCCTGAGAAGCAGGGCAGTACCAGGCCTATTTGGTTAGGGGAACTGCTGCTCTTTGTAGTGGGCTCTTGTCTCGGTGGGCAGAGCTGCAGTGGAAGTTGGCTGCTCTGGGAGTTCTGTGGGCAAACAGCCTCCTGTCACTTTGGCCTCGGTTGTGGATACAGTGATGATGGAGAACTAGACTTGGGCTGGAGAGGTACCTGATGGTAGAGCATACATATGTCTTGCTTGTGGCCCGCAGGTCCTTGGCACTGCATAGCTCTCAACAACTTCCAGATGTGGCCCCCACAACAGTTAAGAACATGAAATTGATCAGAATTCAATATTTTGTCTTGATAGATCAGAAGTAGCGTACATGGTGATCAGGAACATAGATTTCGAATTCACATCCTGAATAGCTGTGTGACTTTGGGTAGGTTACACAGTCTCTCTAATACTGCCTAAGGATACAGTATCGATATCTACTCTCAGGTTTATTGCAAGAGTCAAATGGTTAATATGAATTGTGTCCACAGTAGTGCCTGGCAGAAAGCTGGTGGATATATATTAGTAAGTGGTAGTGACAGTGGTATGGTAGATTTTGGGTCTAATGTACAATAAGCTTTTTTGCCTACTCTGAGAAAGAGTAGTTTTCTGTAGACATCCTGTGTACTTCTTCGTTAGGGAAGCTGGGTGTGCCCAGCCTGGGGAGAGAGTGCATGAAGGCTAGTTTTCGCCGTGCCCTGCTATTCAGCTCTTTGAACCTGTGCTTCTGAGCTGTCTCAAGTCTTCGCTGCTGTCTGGGGCAGAGCAGACTGTGAAGTTTGGTTGTGTGCCTTCTGCCCATTTGTGTATGACGGGATGGGACGAGATGCACCAGGTAGCAGCAGTGAAAGGAGTAACAGAGCCAGACTTTGGCCACTAAGTTTGAGAGAACTTGCTGGAAGGCGGGTGGGAACACCTCAGACAACTAGGTAGGTGCACCATATTTGAGAAAAGGTGAGGACGAAGGAGCTGTGTGGCCATCTCATTGCCAAGAGCCTGGTCTTTGGGCACCTTTGTCGCTGGCACGGCGGTTCAGAGGACCCTGTGTGCTTGTGTAGATGGCCCCCTGCCTGAGAACAGCAGGTTGGGAGCATCTCCAGCGCTGGGTGAAGGGTCAGAGCGCTTTGAGGAAGCCCTGGAATAGATGCACTGTGGCCCTGATGTTTCAGATGGCGCCGTAATGACCGGAGCTGCCTCGCACGCTAGGAAGTTCATGGCCGGGAGGGAACGGGATGGGCTGGGTGGGAAGAGTGACAGATCTGCCCTCAGGGCGCTGGCTGGTTGAAGGAGAGTTAGCCCCGGTCACAGGCTAGTTAGTGACAGATGGGAATGAAGTTCTCAGAGCTGGCCACCTCATTGGCACTAACGAGGCTCCGTCTGCAGCAGGGCGTGTCTGGCGTTGCCCCCGAACTCTGCGTGGTGATGCTACTACGAGGCACCAAACTGATGCTTTTGGGGGGGAGAAGGCAAAATAAAAGAAAGGGGGTGGAGAGAAGAAATGAATCAGAAAGGAAGAGGTTTAGTTCCTTTTAAAATATTCTACCTTCATGAAGTACAAGTAGAGAAAGGGCAAGGGGAAGGGGTTCCTTGCAATACTGATCCATTTTAAAAAATGGACACGTCTCTTAGTGGAGACTAAAGAAAGGAGCAATGCACACTGCTCACAGAAATGACCCCAGATGTGCCTTGAACATTCCACACACCCACATACCCAGGTGTCTTATGGGCCACTGCCACCTGATTGTCCCGAGGTAATTCAAACAAAACCTGTCCAGAACGGAAAACTTGATGTTCTGTAAGGGATAGATAACTTTGCAATTAACGCACCACATTCTCCTTTCTCGACTCAAGTATAAGACAATGCATTCCACAGTGCTTCCTAAACACCAGTTATGAGAACGCATTACGCCCTAGGTACTATTACACGCAGAATTTTTACATAACTGCTCCTGCACAATTCTACTTCGTACATTTCTATTTTATGAATGAAGAGATAGTAGATAAGAAAGGCCATGTGTTTCAGAAGAGCAAGATGACTTTCCAGGTCATTGTCTCTAATAGTCAGAGATTAACACCTCCCCCCCCCCCCCCACACACACACATTCCCAGGTTCTTCTCCCTGAACCCCAGGACATCCACAGAGCAAATGGAACCTGTCATTTCAGGGCACACTGCTGACAGGTCACCCTCCACCATCACACCCTCAGGCAGACATTGAAAAATGTAAATGTGATAAAGTCAATTTTTTGGCTCGAAAAGAATCACAGACTTCCTGCCAGGACACAAGTGCTGTCCAATCTGTGGAATCTAATCCTCGGCTCGCCTCCTCACACATTCTAGGCATTGCTTATGCTACCTTTCAATTCATCCCAGAAATGGAGAAGGTGGGTTCACTCTGGCCCCTTACTCTTAGATATGACCTTTCTCTCTTCTGAAGAAAATGCAATGACCTCACCTAGTCTACCCAAACGTTGAGAGGCAAAACGTAACTTTGTTTTATTCTAGTTTTCACACTTATGTGAATCCTTCCTTCTGGTCACTTTACCACATACCTGTCTCTCTTTCAGGTGTTTCTGAACTCGAATTCATCACTGTGCAGCACAGCCTTGTTTAACTGGGAAACTTGGCCCAGAGAGCACAAAGTTAATGATCAAGTCCCTAACCCAGGAAAGGGAATGACACTTTCTTCTCTTAGGAAGGGAGCAAGGGAACACACTAGACCTTCTACCATCGATATTTCATCTTGTCTTTGTAGGGTTTCAAAGACTATATGGAAGTATACTAAGTAGAAATGGACAAGAAAAAAATATTTCAAATTACTTTTTTGTGCCAGGAACCCTCCATCTAAAATCGCCATAAAGAAAGGGCTAGGGGTTTCCTATCAATACTAAAAATGGAAAAAAAACTCTTAGTGGAAATTAAATAACGGGACAATGCATACATCTGGGCTGAACAGATTATACATCACTTAAGGTGTTTGTCCTGCATGCATCCAACCCGGATTTGATCCCCTGAACCACAAGTGCTTCCTCAAGTCCTGTCAGGAGTGATTCCTCAGCACAGAGGGAGGAATAAGCCTTAAGCACAGATGGATGTATCTCTCCCTGCAATTAGGCAAATTCCTCTTGTACATATGAGAATAGAAAAACTCTAAAGAAGCCCACAAAGGATGCAATTGTAGAGCACTGTCTGTCCTTGGAAGACATGGCCTTCAGGTTAATGAGAGGTTGGAGAAGTAGAATTGATTTTCAAGGGACCAGAAGGATTAAAATTTTGAGGAAGAAAACTTATATGAAGGTCTGAGGTACAGACTGGATGGCTTGGTTCTAGACCCAGTACAAAAAGACCTGAGAGATATAAAAAGAGAGATCTTGAAAGTATGGCATGACAGGCTCTGTACACCTACCCACTCAACCTTCACAAGGTGTTCTGAAAGGCACAGGTCTTAGGTCTCAATCTGAAACAATCTAAAATCACACTGCTACTAATAACACTTCCGGTCCAGTTGGAAATCCCACCTCGTGTTAAACCCATGGATGAACTTTACATTCTGTGTTTGACAGAGGAAGATAAACACATGAGACATCAAAGCAGTATGTTGAACTTGAGCTTCCTTACAGACACATGTACCACGAACAAATGGCCCTTCTTTGCTTCCTGGCTCATGCCTCCGGCATTTATGTCCAATCAATAAACACCAGATTCACTGGAGTGGAATAACATAGTAGTAGAATTCAGCATCTGGGGTGCAGGCAAGACTGAGTAGGGATTTTAAGTTCCTCTCAACTTCTGTTCTGAAAGTAATTCTCTGTTCACCTTTGGTTTTCCATTTGGAATCTCAGAAAATGGTTTGAGTTAGAGACCTTTGGAGACAAAATCCAATTTCTGTATTTAACACTTGTGATAATTCTAAAGTTGAGTAACAGGCACTATACAATTTGTTAGACTAATGTGAAAATAGATGTGTCTCATTTGGGGAGCATTTCTATTATGTCACTGGAAAATACACACTATGTGTATTTTATGAGGTCATCTGTCTGATTCTTTCAGTGATATGTTAACAATCAGAAAGCCAATATGCTTAAAATAAAATATTCTCCAAAATGTTGCAGCAACAATTTGGTAATAAAAATGAAACATAGCAGATATGCAAGTATTACTTCTCTCTCTATCTGTAAAACACTGGACAAAGTAACTTACTCCAATTTAGACAAGGATTTCTTTACAAACATACAGCAAAGTAATGAATGTGGTCTTTGTAATCTGGGGGAAAATCAGCCAGAAGTTATGTCCTAGCTTCTTGCAGAGCTAGAAGCCTTCCCATTTTTTGGCTTATATTCATCCCTCAGCTTGGTTGATCTTGAAGATAATTTGATAAGTTTTACTTCCCTATTTCTGCACTGCACACTGTTACTGGTTCTCCCATTGTTCATGGATTTACTCAAGTGGGCACCAGTAACATCTCCATTGTGAGACTTGTTGTTACTGATTTTTGCAAACTTGCCACGGGGAGTTTGCCAGGCTGTGCTGTGCAGGTGGGATACTCTTGGTAGTTTGCCGGGCTCTCCAAGAGGGACAGAGGAATCAAACCTGGGTCAGCCATATGCAAGGCAAATGTCCTACCTGCTGTGCTAATGGTCCAGCCCATTTAAAAAAATAAAATAAAATAAAATAAAATAAAGCACTTGAAAATAAATAAATAAATAAATAAATAGAAAAAACATGTATACAAAAATACCCCTTTAGAGCTAATATTCTAACGGAGAAAGACAAACAATTATGGAGCTAAATTAGGAAAATATAGGCTGTATTTCACAGTACAGAGCTGTAAGTTGAGTTAACACAGTGGCAAGTAAAAGAAATGAGAACAGAGACATAAAGGGTAGGAAGAAACCACCTAGGGTCATGTGGGCTTTGACTTATTTCAAGAATGAGATGAAAATTAGCAGAATTATTGTTGGAGGTTTTAGTGGGATGTTTGAGAAGGACAATCTGATATTCTAAACAGAAGCTAAAGCATCAACCATATATAAATATCTAGTGATATTTAATTAAATGCAGGCAACAGCTGGAGTCAGAAAATAGTAAACTAGTAAATATTGTAGGTGAGATGAAAATAGCTAGACAAAGATGGTTATTGTGTAATGATGAGAAAGTTAAATATTCTGAATATATTTTGAATGAACAACATCAATATTTCATGATGGGCATAATACAGAAAGAAAGTAAGAGAATGGAAGAATCATGGGTCTCAGTGAAGCTTTATTATATCACTATAGCAAACTTTGAATAGTATGATTTGTCACGAACTCTGTCATGAGTTTCACAAATTACAAAGTATTACTACAAAAATCTTCTAGATTTTATATGACATAAACAAATTATTGAACTTCACCGATAACTAAGAAACTGATGTATGCTTTGCACATAAGAAGCCCCACCCAGTTCAATCCCTGGCACCTAATGGTCCCAGAGCAACACAGGACAATCCTTGACCACAGAGCCAGGAAAA
>JAOXYA010102586.1:0-10827 GCA_028565675.1 Sorex palustris | reverse complement strand
CCAGACTCTGCCGTGTGGGCAGGTTACATTCGGTAGCCTGCCAGGTTGTCCAAAGTAAGAATAAGATAATAAGATGTTGCTTGGCCGCAAATGCCGCAAAAACTTCTATTGTGACAGGAATATTCAGAACACTAACAGCACCGCCTAACTCAGTTTACATTCCATCCAGCAGATATGGTACACTGCAAACATTAATTTCTTTTTATACCCTGAGTCAAGGTTATTGTCATATCTATAAGGGTTCATGATCCACCCACTGAGTGGCACTGAGTTAATAGTCACACAGGATCCTCCTCTGCAAACCCAGCAGCACTCCACTGTACCACTATCAGCATACGGGTGAAGTGCAGCTTACGTGTGGACATCCCAAGCCTATGTACAAGGTTACCTGTGACTGCTTAGCCATTTCTGGGCTGAGAGGAAGGCTGACATGGGTTGCAGTCATCCCACGGCAGGGGGGCCTAAACTGTTTGTACTTATTCTGGAAGTACTTGTAAGACTGAAAGGGAGAGGTGTGATATTTCAAATGAAGGTATCCAGTGGGGTTTTAAATTTTCCACCCTCATGTCAGAAAATTGGGATATTACCACCAGATTGTCTCTCTAGCCAACTTGGGTTTGTTTTCTTGCTTTTCCCCTGCAGTTTCACAAGGATATGTATCTCTTTGCCCTTGTACAGTCTCTCGCCAGCATTACCCCCTATTACTTCTGCTCCATCCTCCTCTTTCACTTGTGCTTTTCTTCCCTTGTCATTTAAGCTTCCTCAACTATGCACAGAAATTCAACAGGAGCCTTTTGTGTGGGAGATTTCCTCACTCACAGGCAGTTCTGAAAGCATCAGGTGCCTCTGTAAAGGCTTCTATTGGACCTTAGACCTATACCCACAGATGCTATTCCTGAACTCTACTCTTAAACATAAAATAGACAAGTCCAAGGCAAGTGTGGTAGGTAGGGGGGTCTCATCCTGAACTAAAGCCACCCCTGCACTTTGACATTTTCCAAGAATTCTAAGCTCATTTGTCTCATCGTGGGGAGAGAAAAAAACTTATGTTGCTGGTATAAAGTGTAGTTTATATTGGAAGAGACAAGGCACAGATTTCCTGAAATAGAATAAACACAAACTCTGTGTGTGTATGTGTGTAGTTGTGTGTGTATGTATGTGTGTGTGCGTATGTGCGCATACATACACCTGTTGTGGGGTAGTGGCGAGGCAGAGAAGGGGTCAGGAGGCTAGGAGGGTCACTTGCGAGATATCCACACTTCAAGCAAAAGCACAAATTTCCCTCACTGAAAATAAGCCAATTGGAAGGAACAAGAATTTGTCTATTTCCTATTTGTCCAGGAAGTCATTAAGGACAAACATCATATAGGCCATATCCACCATAAAAGAATATACAAACCAGATTCTCTATGCCATCAACACAAACGTGTCTCTAAAGACACGTAACTATACAGCAGGTAAAGCATTTGCTTTGCATGAGTCCAACTGGGGTTTGAATCTGACACCCCTTATGGGCCCTTGAGCACTACCAGAAATGATCCCTGAGTGGTCAGGAGAAACCCTGAGCAATGTGAGATGTGGCCCCCAAACAAACAAACCGAGTAAATTAAACATCTATGAAAATTAATTTTATGTTGTTTATAGTTTTTATATATATATAGTAAATTTTATAAAAGTGTAACACATCAATGTTTACCAACTTCCAGACAGTTATTATCTCTAAAGACAAAAAAAAAATGGAAGAGAAATGAGATTGTAGTCGTGGGTCTATCTGTAACTTTTCTTTCTTGTTTTTTTCACTTTTTGGGTCACACCCAGAAATGATCAGGGGTTACTCTTGGCTCTGCACTCAGGAATTACTCTTGGTGGTGCTGGGGAAACCATATGGGATGCCGGGATCAAACCCGGGGTCTTCCATGTGCAGGGCAACCACCCTACCCATTGTACTATTGTCGGCCCCTGTAATTTTTATTTCTTTAATTAAAAAGAAAGAACAAAAAAATTAAAAAATAAATAAACTAAAAAAAGGAAGAAAGAAAGAAAGAGAGAGAAAGAGAGAAAGAAAGAAAGGAAGGAAGGAAGGAAGGAAGGAAGGAAGGAAGAAAGAAAGAAAGAAAGAAAGAAAGAAAGAAAGAAAGAAAGAAAGAAAGAAAGAGAAAATAGAGGCTGAGATACTTGCTCAAACTCATGGAGCCTAAAAGTGGCGAAGTCAAAAGCTTCAGTCTGAAGCTTTTGCTTTTAGCCATCAAGATATTTGAAGCATAGTGCTTAGGAATATATTCCATATTACAATGCTTCAGTATTGGAGAAAAAAGGTGTAGCAAAATTGTGGAAGCACCGCCAAATATGCACAGGACTCAAAAAGTAAGGGTAAGAGATCTGTCAAGAGCAAAACTGTTTATCCCACACAAATAAAATACCACTAAAATTATTTTTTCACATAAAATTCCATCTACACACCGCAATCAACTGTTTCCTTTCAATGTTATTTCAATTTAAAATTTTTAATCTTTGAAACACATGAATATGTTTAACTGATTAAAATAATTTTTCAAAGTCTTTTGTTAAGCCTAAATTAAGTATTGGCTATATATATATATATATATGCTATATATGTGTATATTCTTACATCGCATACCTTATGAGCGATATAGCACAGCGGGTAAGGCATTTGCCTTGCACACGGTCAACCTGGGTTTGATTCCTCTGCCCCTCTCGGAGAACCCAGCAAGCTACCAAGAGTATCTCACCCCCACAGCAAAGCCTGGCAAGCTACCTGTGATGTATTCAATATGCCAAAAACAGTAACAACAAGCCATATGTATAATCTTCCATAACAATCATGACTAATACAAGAAAGTCAATACCACAAAATCTTCTATTTTCATAAGCAAATATTTAATAGTGTGCTAGACACTTTACTATTTTTTAATGTTTATTTCATATTTTTTCATAGTATTTATTTATTTCTGCATTTTGGGTCACACCCAGCGATGCTCAGGGGTTACTCCTGGCACTACACTCAGGAATAACTCCTGGTGGTACTTGGGGGACCATGTGGGATGCCGGTGATTGAACCTGGGTCGGCCACATTCAAGGCAAATGCCCTACCAGCTGTACTATCTCTCCGGCCCCTCTTTAATTACCATAAATTTCTCCATTAGGAAAAAAAGAACCTTTTTATGCAAATACATGTCTAACACATCCAGAGTTTCTTAGTCCCTTCCTCCGTGATTATAAGAAAGTATTTTAATTAGATATTAATTTCTATTCACTTGTTTTCTGAGTTTAATAAATAATCAAAGTATTATGACACTCACAAGAATTCACTGAGAAACATTAAAAGGTATATTACCAAACTAAGCAATAGTCTACTGGTTCAAATTAGGATGAGGAACTGCTATTGTAAGTGTTAAAGTCTTGTTTTTTCCTGATAAAATAAAAGATTAAGAACCAATTGAAGAGAATTTAAAAGATTACTAACAACACAAATAATACCTATATGAAATCAGCTTGTAAAATGAAAGATATACATGAGAACATTTAAAAAATTATTATTATTGAGGTAATATATTTATAAGTGTAGACATGGATGGTCTTGGTGTACACAGTTACCACCATCACCAAAGAGAAAATTGTTTCCATCCCTGAGCACATGATTACCTAAGATAGGCTAAAAATTGGGGATATAAAGGTGAAGATAAAGGACATCACCAAATGCCAACAATTTGGAACCAAATTTGTGATATGCAATGAACAATGAGATAATGTTGGCTGCATTTTTCCATATGTCCTGGGCATTTAGAACTGAGTAGCTTAGGTAAAGATGAAGGTGCTTAATTCGAGCATATTTGTTTCTAATAAATCTTCGCTTTTTCTACTAGTTTTACAAGAGCCCTGCCACTTATCTAAAAGCATGATTACCTTGTTATGGAAAATATATCAAATCATGTGTTTTATGTGGATCTATGAGATTGTCAAGAGGGAAAAAATGACGATTTGATGAGAGGCCAGGAGAGAGTACAGCAGGAAGGGTGCATATTTGGCATATGCTATAGCAGGGTTCTATCCCTAGCACCACATGGCCAGGGTATGTCCAACTTGAAGGATCAAAGCAGCATCTCATCATTGAATCCTTGAGTAGAACCTATGGCCTGAATGCCTGCAAGTTGCCTGTGGGCCCTGGGTACTCTTTATACCGAGGAAGCACCCCTACCAGAGAAAGGAATGATCAGGCCAGGAGTAAACCCCTAGAACAGCCAGGTGTGACCAAAAAAAAGAAAAGAAAAGAAAAAGACAACACAATGATAAATTGAAAATGCTGGGAGATTTCAATGGAAATTATAGCAAATTCCAAATATTTAAATGAAGACCCATATACATTTTCTTAATTTAGTACATACAAATTATTTATATAATCACAACAAATTAACCATGTAATCTAACCTTAACAAATAACAATTTTTCCCATGGGTAATATTACAGTGCTTATAGAAAAATTTTATTAAAATTAAAATCTCACTTTTATAAACATTAATTATAATGTGACTCCTGTGTGGATTTGAGAGTAAATGGCCAATCACATTTTCAGTTATTACCTTAGAACTTTTAGTACTGCATCTACTGTTAATGGAGATTTGCAAGAAAACAACAACAAAAAAAAAACCCAAGTAATTTCTTAGTGTAAAATCAACTTCAATATAAGCAACAAAGTAACATTTATTTATAAACAGTCATAAAAAAGCTTGATATGTCAAATGCACGAGAAGTCTTTTTATGGCATAATCTTTTATACAAAAAATTTAAATAAGATAAGGTACTTCTCTCACAATGTCATAGCTAAAACTTAAGGAACAAATGTTTCTTGGCAAACCTCTATGACAAACTCCGATCCATCTTAGAAAAATTCTTGCTAAGGTTTTTCTAATAAGTAGCTTTCTAGACCCTGCATGAATGTACCAAATGACTGGGAGGTAGGGTTTACTATTCATGGTCCAACTAATACTGGTAAGCCTAGTTGTGAAAGGTTCTTCCTGTTGATGAGTAGAAATCTATATTCTTATACTTCTAGCAGCTACAAGTACCTCCAATTCTAATTCCTCTTCTCCACCGTGTGTGGCTTGCAGGGAAGGAGGTAGAGATGTGAAAAGCACAGCAGAGCAATAGAAAAAGATATTACAGACAACTAATCATATGTTCCACAAAGATATTTTATATCAGATTTCATGGCAACCACAGCTAAGATTCAAGATGACAAAAAAGTGCCTAGCATGTACATATATATATATACATATATATATATATACACATATGGGTATGTCTGTATATAAAAATGAAAATATTTGTGTGGAGGTCATGTGTACATGTGAGAGCATGTGTATTATGTTGTAGACATATATAAAATGTCCAGCTCATTAAAGAAAAATCTTGGAATTATGTTCAGTAAAGAAATTCAAACAAGGATTTTTAGGGGTTTTTAGCATTTAAAACTTAATTGAAATTCAGCAATTTTGTTGAATATCGGTAATCACTATTAAAATAGAACTTGTTACTAATAACTTTTTCCAAAAGTTACACTAGCTTTGTTGAGTTTTTCGTTGTTTTGACTATTGCTTGTGTTCATTTAAAAATTATTTATTTTAAAATATTTTTATTAAAAAGAGAAATTAAAAATATTTATTTATTTTATCAAAGCACTGTGATTTATAAATTTATTCAGAGTTGAATTTTAGGCATACAATGTTTCAGCACCAATCTCACCACCAGTGTCAACTTTCCTCCAACAATGTTCTCAGTTTCCCTCCCATAACCCCATCCCTTGTCCCAGCCTTTCATCTTGATAGGCACCTTTAGAAGTTTAGTTATTAAAGTGTGGGTCTCATAATTTCAGTGTTGTTGACTCAATGGTTTGGATGTTTAATGATCATTCCTTAACACCACCCATGCACCTGAATCCCCTTGACACCTGCTCCCTTGGCTTTCCATCTCCTTTTCCCCGCCACTCTATTTCTTTCATTCCCCTCTCTATGCTCTGAGGACATGGGTGATCTAGGTCTTCTCCCTTTAAATCACTGCATTCCATCATCCAGTTATTAAAAATTGGATTTTAAGATTTCTATTTTCTTTTTCTGCCACACTGGCTGTGCTCTGAGCTTACTCCTGCTCTGTACTCAAGGTTGTTCCTGATGGGATTTGGGGGACCATATGCGTGAGGGGGATTTAACCTGGATTAGCCATGTGCAAGGCAAGAGGATGTGACGGCTGCTCTAAATATTGCAGGAACTGTTAAGAAACCAGAGAGGACAAAGGGGATTTAATAAACAGTCTATATTGTGGAAATAGGAGTATTTATAAAAGCACCTTAATAACTAAAATGTTAAGCTTAATAAATAGCAATTGACTATCAGATGTAATTTCCAGTGCATAAAAATCAACCAGAAGACCTTTTGACTAGGTCCCTTTCTGCAGGTGTTGGACAAGAGCCTTAGCGTAAAAGAGCAGGGCTTCAATGCTACACTGTCCTGGGTGAGGCCAAGTTGTGACCGTCTCAGTCCCTCCTTCACTCAGTTTATTTTTAGGCTTCTCAGAGAATGAAAAAATAGCAACTTCTCACAAATGTCTCGGTAACCCAGAAGTGAACACAGTTACCACTAGTAGGATGTCTAATTATTAAAGACCAAAAGAACAAAACCACATTCTTATCTAATGCGCTAAAATGATAAAAATTTATAAAGAGCTTGCTATCGTAAAATTAGGAGCAAATAACTTGATAAAGTGCTATCTTTTTCTGGGTAATTAATAAGCCCATTTAAAAGTGTATAGCCTGATAAATCACAAAGAGGATTAACTCTGACCTTGGGCTAAATCTATCATACCATCTGTTTTTGTAAACAAAGTTCTGCTGAAACAGAATCATTCATTTACTGTTGATGGCTATTATCATGCTACTGCATCACACTTGAGACTATATAACAGAGACTATAATGGAGACTACTGTGGCCCACAGAGAATAAAATATTTACTGTCTGTTCCTCACTGGAAATGCTTTCAGCCCTCTATACTATCTTCTTAAGATTGAAATGTACTAATTTTGGATATTAGGAAAAACATTGAAGTCACATTATTATTAAATCATGAGTCTGGAGGCCAGAGCTTAACTAATTTTACCGGGGCATATCATACAAATGGTTTACCTTACAAACGAACATCAAAAGAGACAGAGTTTCTCCCCCAAACCCTTTAAAATGTCAGCAATGTATTTTACCTTTTAGAGAAATGAAATAACTTCTTCCTACCTGATCAGCCTCCTCTTCATTTGTAGGGCTAATGATATTATGGTCATTTCCTTTGATTTGGTCACTTCCTGATTTTTCTTGAGCAGGATAGTAACCCTTTTCATCTGTTATGTTTTCCTCATCACTTTCTGGGCGATTTTTCCACTCCTTCATCATTTCTAACACATTGCTTCGTTTCATTGAAGCAGCTATTTTGCCCTAAACAATGAATTTTGGTGTTAAAAAAACATAGAAAATTTGAACAAATCTCACATATTTTACTATTGTTTTTATAAATTAGTAAGTTACATAGAAAAATGACAATACTGGATAATAGCTAAACTTCTGAAGGCCTTTGGAACAAACTCCCAGTACTCACATGACACACATATCTGGACAAATTTCCTTTACAATATATCAATTTATGAGGGAGATATTCAAAGCAACAAAGATATGGGGGAGATATGCAAAGGAACTGAATCCAAAGGCCCCCCTTTTATGTTTTCTTTTAAATAGAGTTCCCAAAGTCTAATTAGGTTTAACTCTATGGCCAAACCTATATAATATTAAAATGTCTAAGTAAAAATTTCTGAATTCAGTTGAGTCCAAGAATAAAGTTATTTGATTTGAAAGCTGTTAGTTGACTACTATATTGTATTAAAATTGATCATTTTTCAGTTTACTTTTAAAAAATGATATTCCATTTACTATGCCAAGAAATACATGAATATTGTCTCAAATGATTTGTGATAGACTGGGTACACCATTAAATTTTTAAAAATTAAAAAATTTAATTTAAAAATTAAATATTTTTTGGTCCTAATTCTGACTAGTAGAGAAATCTTGGCCAAGAAGTTTGGATCTGGTAGAACAATAACTAAAATTAAAACAAAAAGACAGAAGAAGATATACTAAATGAGGGAGAATATTCACACACTCTAGACCTAACAAATGGTTAATATCCATGGTATAAAAAGAATTCATAAAACTTAACAACAACAGAAACCAAACAACCCTGTCAACAAATTGGGGTAGAGTGGGCAGGAAAGAGAACTGGAGATTTCTCCAGAAAAGATACATGGTGGGCCAGCAAGAATATTAAAAAGAAAAAAAAAGTTCAGCAGTACTAACAATCAGAGAAACGTAAATCAAAACAATGAATTATCACCTTGCACCAGTAAGAACGGTCCATGTAAATATTGAAAATAAAAACAAGTGCTGGTGCGGATGTAGAGAACAAGATGTACTTGTTGCTATTGGCATATAAACTGGTTCAGCTTCTATGGAAAACATTATGAAAATTTATTTAAAGAAATATAAATGAAACTTTTATGAGATGCAGCAGTTCAAATACTAGGTATCTACCCTAATAATACAAAAACAATAAAACATTGCTGCAGAGCTATTTATAATAGCTAAGAGCTAGAAACAAACCAAGTACCTAATCTCCCTGTGAATTTGCCAAAAAAAAAAAAAAAGGATTCAAGTGCAGCAAAAAAATTTACAAGTGATAACTGCTGTAAGTGAAATTTGAATATAAGGTAATAAAATAAGAAATAAAAGGTCATGGGAATGTTGATAGGACATTCCCATAGGATAATTTTACAAGATATCTCTTACAGAGAACCTAGATAAGGAAGCAAAAGAATCAAGCACAGGAGAATTTATCAACATAAATGAGGAAACTGGTGAACATGCCTTTAACAAAGTGATACACACACATTGCCATTTCAATAATTTTCAAAATATTTCACATCATTAAAAGTCCCAAGGATAAAATATGGAAACCTATTAAGACTATACCAGAGTCTATTCACTTTACCCTCAAAGGCATTTGGGTTGATTCTGGGTTTCTGCTGCCCTACACAGTACTAGCCACATTGTTGTGTTCATCTCCTCCTATACATCTGCAATGATTCCTCTTGGGAACTTTCTTAAGAGTGAAATTTCTTGGTTGCAGATTATGTAAATTATTAATTTTACAAGATAACATTAGATGTTTTCCCCAAAGTAGTTGCACCAAATAATGCTCCCAAGAGCAATGACTAAGAAATGGTTTTTAATCATAGCCTTTCCAACAACTATTACTGTCAGACTGTTTTACTTCCCTGAGGTCATGGCCTGTAGTTCCCTGAAGATTTTTGCAATTGAACATCTTATCATGTTTATTAACCAAACATAGATTCTCTTTTGTGAAATGCCTGATCCTTTCATTGTAATGCCTTTGATGTCTTGCTAATCAAGCACTTTTTACACACTCCAAAAGATAAGCACTGTAAGCACTGTCCTCCCATTGTTCATCGATTTGCTAGAGCGGGCCCAGCAATGTCTCCATTGCGAGACTTGTTACTGTGTTTGGCATATCGAATACACCACAGGGAGCTTGCCAGGCTTTGCCGTGCAGGCAAGATAATCTTGGTAGCTTTCTGGGCTCTCCAAGAGGGGCAGAGGAATTGAACCTGGGTCAGCCGGGTCACCCACGTGCAAGGCAAACACCCTACCTGCTGTGCTATCGCTCCAGTCCACTCCAAAAGATACTGATGTACATTTTCTACTAATAGTTTCAGTTTTTAGTATATAAGTCCTTGATTCATTTGTAGTGGTTGTTTTTTGACAGTAATACAACAGCAGTTATTCTAATTTATTTCAGGTCCATTTATTGGATAGCCCCTCTCCATTTCTCACTTATATGCCATAGTACTAATATTATAAAAGTTCCTATTTATCTATTGGTCAATTTTCTTTACTACACCATTAACACAGTGTTAATTAAAACAGGGTCATAAGTCTTAATGTCTGGTAGAGCAAAACATTGAGAGATGCCTTGGTTATTTTTCATACTGTAGCGATAGCACAGCGAGTAGGATGTTTGCCTTACATGTGGCTGGCCCGGGTTTGATTCCTCCGTCCCTCTTGGAGAGCCCAGCAAGCTACCGAGAGTATCCCGCCCACACAGCAGAGCCTAGAAAGCTCCCTGTAGTGAATTCTATATGCCAAAAATAGTAACAAGTCTCACAATGGAGATGTTACTGGTGCCCGCTCTAGCAAATCCATGAACAACGGGAAGATAGTGCTACAGTGCTAGTGCTACAGTGCTATGATTCCTTATAAATTTTAGGGTCAGGAAAGCTTTTGGAATTTTCACTGATACTACATACTACATAGGATGTGGATGTCAATATGGGGAGGTCATTTTTTTTTTAGCTCAGCAATACTCCTGGCTCTGCACTCAGAAGTGCAAGCTCGGGGGATGATATGGGATGCTGGGATCGAACCTAGACCACTGCATGCAAGGCAAGCTTTCTACCCACTGTACTCTTGCTCTGCCCCTAGAGAAATAAATTTTTATGTCTACTGTTCCATGTTTATGATATGTGTGTACATTTGCTTTAATCATCTTCAAAGATTTCCGCTGAAATCTCATAACTTGTCTTCATATCTTACAAATCTATTGCAGATTTGTAATATAATTTATTATCACTGTCACTGTCCTCCCGTTGTTCATCGATTTGCTTGAGTGGGCCCAGTAACGTCTCCATTGTGACAATTGTTA
>JAOXYA010102539.1:0-10828 GCA_028565675.1 Sorex palustris | reverse complement strand
AGAGCTGCAGACCAATGGAACAGGGTTGAATATACTGACATCTCCCCTCAAACATATGATCATCTAATCTTTGATAAGGGGGCAAGAAAAGTGAAGTGGAGCAAGGAAAGCCTATTTAACAAATTGTGCTGGCAAAACTGGACAGCTACATGCAAAAAAATGGCCTCAGATCTCTGCCTAACACCATGTACAAAAGTAAGATCAAAATGGATTAAAGACTTCAACATTAGACCGGAATCCATAAGGTACATTGAGCTTATGGATTGAGCATAAGGTACAAGGTTGGCAAAACCCTCCACAACATTGAAACTAACAGTATCTTTAAAGGTGTCACGCCACTGTCCAATCAAGTCAAAACCGAGATAGACAAATGGGACTATCTTAAACTAAGAAGCTTCTGCACCTCAAAGGAAAAAGTGACCAAAATACAAAGACAGTCTACAGAATGGGAAAGGATATTCACCCAATACTCATCTGACAAGGGGTTGGAATCAAGTATATACAAAGTACTGGTTAAACTCCACAAGAAGAAAACATTCAACCCCATAAAAAACTGGGGTGATGCAAGTAAAGCCTAGATAAGTTCCAGGAGGTTCACTCCATGGCTTTGAGGCCAGCTGCAAATGCTAGGGAAAAAGCAGCTCAGATAGAGAAGGAAGCACCAAATAAAGGGTATTGGGAGGATCCTCCCAGGATAAGAGATGCATGCTGAAAGTAGACTAAACTTGATTGCCACTCAATGCCTCTTTTCCAAACCACAGCACACAAAAGGAGAGAGAGAACAAAAGGGAATGCCCTGCCACAGGAGTGGCACATTCCTACAGGGATGAGGGAATGAATGGTGGGGTGGGAGGGATACTGGGAGCACTGGAGGTGGAAAATGACACTGGTGGAAGAATGGGTACTCAATCATTGTATAACTGAAACCCAAGCACAAAAATTGTAAGTCTACAACTGTACCTCATGGTGTTTCACTGATAAAAATTTAAAAAAAGAACAAAGAGAGAAAAAAAGAGAGAGAAAGGGAGAGCACATTCATTCTTACACATTGCTATTTTCCTCTCTTACATACCACCTGTCATCATCTAAGTTTTAATTATTGTCTTTTATTTTCATTCCCTTCCCCCACCATTGAATTTAGGAATATTTGTTCCTCTGTACATAGTACTTATTGCATAGATACTGTCCATCTATATTTCTGATTTGCCTGAGTCATTACCCATTAATGCTTTTGAATCATAGCACCTTAGGGTGAATATTCACTGGGACCAAAATTTCTTATTTTTTAGTTCGCGTTAGGGAATCTCCTAAAGAGAGCCAAATCCATGTAAAATATTAAAAGTAATTTACTAACTGAAAAACAGAAATAGTAAGATTCCAAATATTTGAGAAATGCAAGTTGTGTTGAAACTATGTCCTATAATTACCCCGTTTTTCTTTTTAAAGTCATATTCACCATATGGAACCAGGGAATGTTACACATGTGTCAGCATTTCTTCTCCTGGGATTGTCTGAACAAGCAGAACTGCAGCCCTTCATCTTTGGGATTTTCCTGTCCATGTACCTCATCAATATGTTTGGGAACCTGCTCATCATCCTGGCCATCAGTTCAGACTCCCATCTCCACACGCCCATGTATTTCTTCATCGCCAACCTGGCCTTCGCAGATATCTGCTTCACCTCCACCACCGTCCCCAAGATGCTGCTGAACATCCAGACACACAACAAGGCCATCACCTATGCGGGCTGCATCGCACAAATATACTTTTACCTACTCTTTGCTGGACTGGATGACTTTCTCCTGACAGTGATGGCCTACGATCGCTTTGTGGCCATCTGCCACCCCCTGCATTACACGGTAGTCATGAACCCCCGATTCTGTGGGCTGCTTGTCCTGGTGTCCTGGACTATTAGTGGCCTGAATTCCTTGTTAGAAAGCTTAATGTTGCTGCGATTGTCCTTCTGCAACTTTGTGGAAATCCCCCACTTCTTCTGTGAGCTTAATCAGATGGTGCAACTTGCTTGCTCTGATATATTTGTCAACAACATCGTTCTGTATATTGCAGCCCTCCTGCTGGGGGGCGGCCCATTTGCTGGGATCCTTTACTCCTACTCTAAAATCGTTTCCTCTATCCGTAGCATTTCATCAGCTCAGGGCAAGTATAAAGCCTTTTCCACCTGTGCGTCTCACCTCGTGGTTGTCTTTTTGTTTTATAGCACAGTCCTAGGTGTGTATCTGAGCTCTGCGGCTACTGACAGCTCACAATCCAGTGCCACGGCCTCCGTGATGTACACGGTGATCACCCCCATGCTGAACCCCTTCATCTATAGCCTCAGGAACAAAGACATCAAGAGGGCTCTGAAAAGATTCTTTATGAAGGAAACCACAAAAAGGCGAGTTGTTGTTGGGCCAAAGAGGTGACCCTCTCTCTAGAGCTCTGAGAACTTTTTTTCCACTTTTTGGGTCACACCCAGCGATGCACAGGGGTTACTCCTGGCTCATGCACTCAGGAATTACTCCTGCTGGTGCTCAAGGAACCATATGGGATGCTGGGAATCGAACCCAGGTCTGCTGTGTGCAAGGCAAATGCCCTACCCACTGTGCTATTGCTCCAGATCTGAGCTCTGAGATTTAGATTCAGTAATTGAACTTGATTCTTTATCCATATCAGGCATTTTCTAATTCTTTTACTTCATCCTTCAAGCAGAAAACTGCTTGTAAACTGCTTCATTTTTTTTATGTTAGGAGACATTTGATTTATTTTTTAAGACTTATTTTATTGAATAACTGTAAGATAAATTCTTACAAAGCTGTTCATGACTGGGTTTCAGTTATACAGTGTTCCACCCATCCTCCACCAGTGTATGGTTCCCACCACCAGTGTCCCTGGTTTCCCTGCCATCACCCCCCACCCACCTCCTGCCTGCCTCTAATACAGGCTTCTTTTTCTTCTCCTTCTTCTCCTTCTCCTCCTCCTCCTCCTTCTTCTCCTTCTGTCTCCTTCTCCTTCTCCTTCTCCTTCTTCTTCTTCTTCTCGCTCTGTGTCTCTCTGTCTCTCTCTGTCTCTGTCTCTCTCTATCTCTATCTCTCCCCCCCTCCTTTCTGGGCATTATGGTTTGCAATTCAGATACTGACAGGTTATTATCACATATATTCTTTTACCTAATCTCAGCACTCAACTCTTGTCCAGAGTGATCATACCAACTATCATTGTCATAGTGGCCCCTTCTCTATCCTAACTGCTCCTGCCCGACTTGTGGTGAGCTTCCAACAGTGGACTAGTCCTTCCAGTCCTTGTTTCTACTGCCTAGATACTAGCCTCGTACTATGTTTTTTTTTGTTTCCCACAAATGAATACAGTCATTCTATGTCTGTCCCTTACTGTAACCTGTAAAAATTAGAGGAGGTTTTCTCTCTGTGTAACAGATCAACAAAATATATCTTTCTGTCCCTATTACTTTTCTATATACAAGTTTTATGTAATTGCATATGTGTGGTTTATCTGGAAAATGTGCTTTTCTGTCAAAGATTTCTTGCTTTAACCATTATCTGTGCTTTTGTGGAATTTATTCATAAAAAATTATCTTGCACTTTTTATAAAGACTCTTGGTAAAAAAAATTTCCTCTCTGTAAAAATTAAAAATTAACACTGCTGTGACAACACAAACCTTTCAGTTAATAAAATCACAAAAGGTGATACAGTATGGCGATATGAGTGAGGAGTATACCCATATATCCAAAACACAGACTCAACAAAATTGAAATTATGAGATCTAAGCTGCAACCACTAAAACTTTGTAATGTGCCTGTCAATGTAATGTTGACAGACCAGGGGTGGAATTTGGGTGGGAGTGGGAAGAGTATATGGGAAAACTGGTTGGGGGAAGCTGACATTGGTGGTGAGATGAGTGTTGAAATATATGCCTAAAACTCAACTCTCATCACTTTGTAAATTATAGTTATTTTAATTTAAAAAGAATAAAAAGAAAAAACTTCTTAAATTCTAAAAAAATAATTTAAAATGAAAAATGTTGTTTCAGTTCTAGCCCACAGGATGTCTATGGGTGTATGTCCTGTCAGTTTGGTAGAAGTCAGTCTTTGGTTATATTCAGAACTTCAACTGATTGGATGAGGCCCAACCAGATCATGGAAGAGCAATTTGCTTTATTCAAAGTCATGATCACGATCAAGATCATCCTGTTGTTCGTCGATTGCCTCAAGCAGGCATCTGTAACGTCTCCTTCGTCCTAGCCCTGAAATTTTAAAGTGCCATATTCAAGGCCCTTTCAGGGTTAGGAGAATGAGACCCATCATTGTTACTAGTACATATTGGGTACACCACGGGGAGTTTGCCAGACTCTGCCGTGTGGGCAGGTTACATTCGGTAGCCTTCCAGGTTGTCCAAAGTAGGAATGAGATAATAAGATAGGTGCTGGGTTTTATAGTCTCTGAGTCTTGGCCGTTGATGGGATTACACGGCGCCAGGGGCCAGTTGGTGGGTGTGACCCCTGCCAACTGGAATTTGGAGGATCTGGGTGGAGAATGCTCAGCCCTGATCCAAGCAGGCTTGGAGACCTCAGTCCCGGGACTGCCTAGTCATTGAAATTTCCTGGAGCAACTTGACAGAGATGAGAAGGCTAGAGGGTGTTAAAGCTTAGTGGTGCCCTTGAAAGAATTTGAGAATGCTTTTATGTTAAAACATAGAAATGAAAATCCTGCTTAGATTGAGCTCCTGCCAAAAATCCAAATAATTAGGCAAACTCTAGTTCTAAGGGGAATGATATTTCATGTAGGGAATATGAATTGGA
Source organism: Sorex palustris (assembly GCA_028565675.1). NCBI lineage: Eukaryota > Metazoa > Chordata > Mammalia > Eulipotyphla > Soricidae > Sorex > Sorex palustris. The sequence continues at coordinate 6,019 of JAOXYA010102539.1, read as the reverse complement.
GGCTTGAAGACATGCACCCTAAGTCTACTCTGCCTCTACAACAGAATTCTGGGTCAAAGTTTCCTCACTTAGAATCAGATGCCTTACCCTCTTCATCATTTAATTCATGCAGCATATGCTCATATCTTTGTCCAGAGATCTTAGCAAAAATTTCCTTGCAACAAAAGCAACCTTTGGTTCCATTACAGAAAATTTTCATCAGCTTGAGGATAACTGTTAAAAATAATCCCTGTCTATGTTCTAAAGTAAGAGGAAGAATGCCTTCTAGATGGTTCACTAAAGAACAATGCATAAATTAAATACTGTACTATTTAATATATGTCTCTCTATATTACAATATATTACTTACATAGCACTGTTAATCAAAGTTTTTAAGTTAATAAAACTTATGTAAGATTGAAATTTTAGTGAACAAATTTTCATGAGACATGGGTAGGTTTTCAGAGAGCAGAAATAAATGTGAAAAAGTCTGAAGTATAAAAGGTAGGAAGACAGGGAAGTATTCCCTTTGGAAATGTGATGTCCCTCTCCCAGATGGAGTCATTAGTGAGTTCTTTCAACTTTTCAATGAGTAACTACTTTCTAGGCTTTTTTGACTCTCCCAGAAAGTTAAACAAACAGGAATGTTCCCATTTTCTATGAGGTCAATTGCTCTGATTCCAAAAGCAGAATGAGACATCACAAAAATAAAAAAATTACAAATTAATATCCCTCATGAAATTAGATGTAAAGCTCTTCAACAAAATCTTAGCAAATCAAACTCAACAGCAGATGAAAAGAATCATACACCATAATAAAGTTGAACTTATCTCAAACATGCAAGGATGGTTTCATATACCACAAGTCAATTAGTGTGATATACCACATTAATACACAGAAAAAAACATATGATATCAACAGGTGCAGAGAAAGCATATGACAAGATCCAAGACTCATTTATGATTGGAAAAAAAACCTTTCAACCAAATGGGGACAGAAAGAACCTTTCTTAGCATGCTAACAACATACTCAATGGTAAAAACTGAAAGCCTTTCTTCTAAGATCAGGCACAAAACGAGGATGTCTACTCTTACCACTATTATTTAATATAGTAGTGAAAGTCCTTGCCATAGAAATTATATGAGAAAGATACTTGAATTGGAAAAGAAGTCAAACTATCACTATTGGCAAATGACATGGTATTATACATAGAAAATTCTAAGGATATCACCAAAATACTAGAATGAGGACAGACTCTCAGATAGATAAATGGAATGGAATTCAAAATACAGAGACAAATTTTCAGATATATGGAAAGCTAATCTTTGATAAAGGAGCAAAAAGAAGCAAGGAAATTTTCCACACAAGCGGTAATGGGAAAACTGTTCAGTTATATGCAAAAATAAAAAATAAGTGCACTTTTTTCTTACACCATGCACAAAAGTCAAATCCAGATGGATTAAAAAGATCTAGATATCAGACCTGAATCCATAAGGTACACAGAGGATTCAGTTCTGATATCCTGACATAGGAAGAGTTCTCCATGACAATGAAGCAGAGGCATTTTTAAGGATGAAACACCATTGGCCATCAAGTGGAAGAGAAGATAACAAATGGGAGTACATTACACTAAGAAACTTCTTCATCTCAAAGGAAAAACAAACAGAAACCACTTTCAACCAAACAGATATAAAAGAACTTTTCTCAGCATGCTAACATCATACACAAAGGTGTCCCCAAACAGATGATTGGATAAAGAAACTACAATGTAAATATATACAGTGGAATACTACTCAGTTATATGAAAAGATGAAGTCATGCAATTTGCCGCTAACTGGATAGATCTGGAAAGTACCATGCTAAATGAAGTTAGTCAGAGGGAGAGGTACAGGTGCAGAATAATCTCTCTCATATGCAAATATAAAGAAACATAATAAAGGAATAACACAAGAGCATGAGGACTGGTTTCCAGTAGGAAAATTGCCAATGGACAGAGTAGAGTGTGGGCGTTTGGGGTAGAAATAGGTCAGGGAAGGTACAATATGACATGGGTGGAGGAAAGTTGTCACTCTTGAGGTAAATGGAGTGCTGAAAGGAAATATAAAATGTCTGTCATAGAGGCAGTCTTGGAGTCAGAAGAGAAACTGGGCATATTGGGGAGGGCAGCAGACAGTGGTGAAGGGATTGGTGTCAGAGCACTATTCCTCTGAAACTCAGGAATAACTGTGTAACTTAGTAATTCATGGTGATTCAATTTTTCAAAAAGGGGAAAAAGAATCTAGAGGGTAAAATAAAGACTTCACAACCTCCCCCCACAAACCTGAAAAACCTATACAGTAAGATGGAAGCTTTCAAAAACAATGGACAGAAATCTTTTGCATTTCTAGATGCAAACAGTAGGCTGGAAGGAGAAATACAGAAAACAATTCTCTTAGTAGTTGTGCTCCCCTGCCAATCAAATCCTGGGAATAAACTTAACAAAGGAGGTAAAAACTATAAATAACTGGTAAAGGAAATAATGAGACAAAGAAGTGAAAATATATTCCTTGTTCAATGATTGGAAGAAGTGACACTGTTAAAATGACCTTTCAACCTAAAATATACAGATTAAATACAGTCCACATCAAAATTCCTATGACATTATTTCAGGGACATGCAGCAAAGATTGCTAAAATTTATATGAAATAATAAAAACCTTTAAATAGTCCAAGTAACCCTAGAATAAAATACATGGGAGGCTTCTCTTTGCCTGACTCTAAGTCTATTATGAAGCTATAGTAATAAACATTGTGATATTGGGTGGAGGAAAAGCAGCAGACTCTCTCTCAGCCAACAGAAATGAATTAAGAACCCAGAGGCAAAAATCTCAGATATAAGAAGTAGTGCAAGATGTGGAGGAAGGAAAGCCTCTTCAACAAATGGTGCTGGGACACATGAAAATTATGCAAATAAAATGACCCAGTACCCCTAATTCACACCATACACAAATAAAACCTGAGAATAAAACCATAAAAGTTGAAAAGGTATAAAACTACTGCTAGATGCTTAATACAATACTTCCAAAGTTTTTATTTATTTATTTATTTATTTATTTGTGTGTGGGGAAAACATCAGATGATGCTCAGGGACTCTTCTTGGCTCTGTGATCAGGAGGGAACCCTGGTAGTATTCAGAGGACCTTCAACCCTGTACTAGCTCTCTAGCCCCAAAAGTTTTTGTCTTTAACAGTGTACTTGAAATGTTTCCTGAAGCTAAACTGGTGTTCAATAAACTTAAAAAAATAAAGAAAAAAGGAGCTAAACCAAACAAACAAACCAAAAAAATAAATAAATAAAATAAGAAGCTTTTGCATTATGGAAGAAATAATGACTGGAATATAGACACCCTAATAAATGAAGGAAATATCTGTTGTCTGCATATCTAAGAACTAATATACAAAATTTTTAAAATGCTCACAAACCTCAAGAAAAAAAACCAAACCCCACCAAAATATGAGGAGGGGAATCTAGATAGACACGTCCTTAAAGAAGACTTACAGATAGCCAACAGGCATATGGAATGATGCTCTTCATCATTTGTCATCAGAGAAATGCAAATCAAAATGACAATGAGATATTATCTCACACCAGTGAGAGCACTACATATCAAAAAAAAAAAAAACAGAAACAACCAGTGCTGGCAGGGATGAAGGGGAAAAGGAACTCCTCCACTGTCGGTGGGAATTTCATCTGGTTCAGCCTCTATAGAAAACAATATGAACATTTGAATAAAATTTTAAGAATTGAAAATCTATACGAGCAAGCAATTCTACTTCTTCATATATACTCACAAGAGCACCCAAATATTGACTTGACACAGTATCTACATATCTCTGTTCAATGCAGGACTTTTCATAGTGACCAAGATATGGAAACAACCCTAGCGTCCAAGATCAGATGAATGGATAAAGAAAACTGTGGTACATATATATACACAATGGAATATTACTTGGCTATGAGAAAAGAAAAATCTGCAGTTTGTTTCAACTAGGATGGAGCTGAATGGTGTCATGTGAGCAAAGTGAGTCAAAGGGAAGACAAATACCAAACGACCTCTCACATACATGGGATATAAAGAAACATAGTAAAATAGGGAAAAAATAATAGACACTGATAACAGACCCAAAGAGTTGGCCTACAGTGAACCATACAAAGTGTTAGGTTCACTAAATGAAGGGGATTGAGTTCACTAAGTGAAGGGAATGGGGGATGAAAAGGAACTTTGATACATTTGTGGAAGGATGCTTACAGTCTGGTGATGGCTGTGGTGTCACAACATTGTACTTCTGAACCATTAATAACACAATGATGCAGGAAAAAAGGAACTCTTCCACTGTTGGTGGGAATTTAATGATGCCATATTGGACTGGGAGAGGTCGCCAGAGGGAACATGAGGTCAAAGAATGATTTTTGGTACATCCCCCAGATTGTCTGTGACTCAGCTCCCTTTATGGGACTCAAAATAAATTAGAACTTGATTTTCAAACTCAGAGGTGAATGCCTTTCAGTGGTTTCTGAACCATTAATAACACTATAACACTATAACAATCACAAGAAGGTAGGAAGGAAATGTCTCTTTTATTCCCACAGTGTCTGGACAATTTTTTTTAACATCTCAGGACATTTTTTAAAATTCCCACTAGCTAAAGCCATAAAGTCTGTCAGAATAAGTCTCAAACGATAGCACGTTTTAGAATAATCTAAAGGCTTGTTACTGATAGGCTGCTGGTTCCATCTCCAGTTTCCGGTTCAGAAAGGGGCCTGAGAATTTACCTTTTTGATGGGTTCCCAGGTCGTGGTGGTCATAACTTGAGATTCACCACTCCAATTTTAACAGATGATACCTTAAAGTCAACCACTTTTTTCTCCATAACTTTATTGTTTTTTTTTTTAATCAATGGTGAAGCTCAGTGAATGGAGAATGAAAATGGAAAATGGAAGTCAGTGGAAAAAATAAGCATGAATACAAAGGGGAGGAGGGGGGTGGAAGGGGTGCTGGATATTGGATCAATGTAAAATATTTTCAAAAGTCACAAGGGGAAACTGGCTATTCCATACTTCTTTGGGAATTAAATGATAAAAGTACTTATTTTCTGAAGATAAAAATTCCTTGACTAAAGGGTGAAAATTGCAACAAGGAATTGCCTGGAGAGAGGTAAGATAGGGGTTAAGAAGGTTTTGACTTGCACGTGACCAACACTGGTGTGATTCCCAGCATTGTGTATGGTGCCCTAAGAGTTTCAGCCAGAAGTTAAGCCCTGAGTACATCCAACCCTAAAAGAAAGAAAAACAAGGCAAAGTAGAAGTTTTATAATAATACATCCTGGGTCTGTAGTGCACCAGTGGCTCTCATTCTGACTATACAACTCATCTTAAAGGAATTCAAATCATCAGAGGGCGTTTCTCAGGGATCTATAGATATAAAGGAAACATGAGCCTGTCTTGAAAGTGCTCTGCCCTGTAGAAAAGAATGTCTGAATTTCCATGACTGAACCAGGAAATCCAAACAGTATCTCAGAGATCGATATTACAATTACAAGGTCATGAAAGATGAACTGGCATGGAAGAAGCTACATACAAGTTAGATGCAAAGCCACAACTAAACCTCTTTTCCAAAGGCCATACAAATCCATCTTCATATTACCTTACTGCAACATCAATAGTAATTAAAAATATGTGGGCATGGATAGATAATATAAGAGCTTAGGCATTTGTCTTGCGTGTAGTCACTTTGATCTACCTGGGTTGATACCTGGCACCACCTATGGTCCCCTGAGTACCGTGATGGGTTACTATTGAGCAAAGAGCCGAGAATAGATTACGAGCACTCCAGAAGGGCCCCCAAACAAAAACATATATAGAGAGATATATAGATATAGATATGTGCATATGTATGTGTGTATATATACATATATGGGAAAGCAAGATAATTGGTGGAATTCTTAAAAAGTAATATACAGTACACAACAATAAGATCAGCATAATCATGGAGACTGAGTGGT
>JAOXYA010102533.1:0-10828 GCA_028565675.1 Sorex palustris | reverse complement strand
GGGATCATGGCCATTAAGCAGTTTGATCAGGAACCAGAGAGGCCTTGCCTCCAATTATATAGCTGAGCTGGAGGTGGGGCGTAACTGGCTCTGGAGCAATTCCCCTGGCCCTTTCATAGTTCTCCTTATCTTCTGGCACTGTGTTTACTAGGGTATCTAGCCTGAAAGAGCACGAGTTACTCTGGACCAGGCACAACGCTACACATAATGAAAAAACTGACACGGTGACCATTTTTACATCTTGGACGACCTCCTGCAGCCAGTGTTCAATGGCCCCACCTTACCTGCACCACGGAGGAATTGAGGTACTCGGCGCACACACCCAAGGGCTGCACCAGTGCTGAGACTGCCTAGAAAGGACAGAAAAGGGGAGAGTAAAACGCAGGGTCTTATTTCCCCTTTTTCATCACCAAATACCTGGTCTACATTAGAGAAACTTAAACAGTTATTTGATGAAACCACAAAGGAATAGATACACCCTACTCTTGGAAGGACTAATAGAATTCAATTTATTTTAAATATATATATATAGAGAGAGAGAGAGAAATTTAATGTAATTTAAACCAGAATAGGCTAATTAATAAGACTTCTTTGGAAGACTGGATGAAGTTATTTCAGTTATCAGTTTATACTGAAGAAAAGTAAAAATTTTATGAGACATAGTTGGAAAGGGAATGAAACGTGCTTTTAACAATAAACATACTTAAGATTCTTATAAAGAAAGGCATAAAACGTCACTAAAAAACATTTTTAAAAAATAGGTCCTAATAAATGCGAAGATGCCGTGTTTTCTGAATGGAATGGATTAGAAGTACTGTTAAAACATCAGCTCTCCACAAATGGAGCTATAAAATGAATACAATTCCAAACACGAACTTGTTGGAATTTTCAGCAGAACAGGACAGGTTGACCCTTTGGAAAAGAGAAAATGGAAGTGGTTAAGAATATTTTAGGAAAGAATGTTGTTGGGCAGAACTGGCACTACCAGGAATGAGAATTGTGAAGCAGTGGCAGAGTAACAGTCAAAAAAAGAACAGATAAGAGCACAGGAGCAAGAGAAAGAAACCAGGTACACCCAGGAGACCGTGTGCAGTGTCAGGGACAGAACTGGGGTTGGCGGCATGCAAGGCAAGCACCTTACCCCCTGCATTAGCTCTCTTGCCCCAGTAAGGAGTTTTTAAATGGAATGAGTAACTAGAGAATGGAATAAAGTGAGCACGGTTAGCAGTAGGTAAACATTAAAAAAAATTAAATATCTTACTACGAGGTTAAACTCTCCTGAGAAAATGAAACCAACATGAAAAGACAATGTTACTGCATCTGGGGTGAAGCCAGCTCCCTTTATAGCCCTTACTGCCTATGAATCTCCAAAACACCAAAAATTTACTGAAACAATCTTAAAATGTTTTATCACTGTTTCGTACCAGGGAATAAATATGGATTTAACGGAATCAAAAAACTGGTAAGTACACATATACTTGCCACATATACTGCGAATGGATTTAAAGAGCAAGATAATTTCATGCACATTGCAAATTAAGTAGAAAAAAATCATAAGCAAAGGAAAATTACTGAGTTTTAAAAGTTAAATCTCCTTCACTAAAGTTGGTTACAATGAGGAGCCAATTTTTTTCTGATGATCAAAACCAAGGAAGCTGCCTCTGTAGAGATTAACTTTAATGTTTAAACTGTCCAGACTGTCCTAGGGTTACATACCATTCCACAGAGCTAATCTGGCATTCTTAAGAGGTTGGTATAACTTACCCCAAGTTCTATATCTTCTGAATGAAGCTTAGCTTGGATTGCAGCAAATCCACCTAGTTCTCCAAACTAGAAGGAGAAAAAAGGGCACAAATAAACTTGAAAGTATGTAAGTTCAATAGTAATTAAGCAAACAGTAATTAATGCTAATAATTAAGCAAATAATAATCACCGCTAATAATTAAGCAAAGAAACAAGGCTAAGACTCTACCCTGCTGGTGCTCTCTAGTACCCACGGCAGCCCGATGCTCCCTGCACATGCTGCAGAAGATGTGTTCTGTCTAACGTGTCCAACGCTAACATCTGCCTCATTAGCACGTACAGGAAATGGCAAGAACAGCAAGCCAGTCTCCTTAGGAAGAAGGCTCCGATTCTCGGCTGTCACGACTGATCTATCAAACTCTAAAATGTGTGTATAAATTAATAAAAATTCATTACCTTATTCACCAAATCCACAACCCATCCATGAGGCTCCTAAGAGGAAACAGAAAACAAGATGGTAAAACAAAAATGTCTTGATTAATCTTTTAAGAGTATTTCTTCTATCTTAAATTAAAAGTTGAAGAAAAAATTAACCACAATTTGAAGCACTGCGTTCTACAATACTGTTACTGAAAGGGTTTCAGGCACATCAGATTACCTCCTTCCAGAACCCAGCCATGGTCCAGTGACCAGTAACCTCTATTACTGTCACTGAGGTCCCTTCCCTGACCTGTCCTCTTTCTTCCCACGGTGACAAGATTCCTACTAAGGACCGGTTCTCCTGCTCTTTGTTTCTATTCCCTCTGGGAATTAGTTCTTCCTCTACTGTGTTCCTTTATACCCCGCAGAGTGAGCTGGTTCTGTCTGTCCCTCTCCCCCTGACGCCTTCACTCAGCATGATACCCTGCAGATCCATCCATCCATCATTCCATTGCAGCACTATTCACAACAGCCAAAATTTGGAAACAACCCAAGGGCCCAAGAACAGACGTCTGGATAAAGAAGCTATGGTACATAAACACAATGGAATATGACCTAGCTTTAAGAAGAGAGGAAATCATGCAATTAAAAAGCTTTCTTACTGTGAATCTTAAACATGACTTTGAATAATTTTAGAAGCCAATAGGTCTATACTTTTAACGGAAATGCTACACGTGAGCACTTACTTTTCGAGATGCTGGAATATATTTATTTTTTTTTCTGAGGTATCACAATAGCTTACACTAGTTTCAAGGTCCTTATTTTATAGTTGCAGAACCAATCCCTTCCCCAGTGTGAAATCAGTTAGCTGCTTATGATCTCCAAGATACAGACAACAAGCTAGTTTCTATCCTCTAAGAATAAATAAGAACCTCGATTCTTTTCATTTCTAATTAATTTTAGAAATCAGTAAGTATTCATGGTAAGAGTAACACCTTAAGGGGCCAGAGTGATAGTCCAGTGGCGAGGGTGCTCACCTTGCACTCAGAGGACCCGAGTTCAATCCCTGGCACCAATTACGGCCCCCAAAACCTGCCAGGAGTAAACCCTGAGCACAGACAGGTGAGGCCACAAAGCAAAACAAAACAAAACAAAACTGAAGAGTAACAGATGGAGAATCAAGCCACTCAGATCTCAGTCCCAGCCAGATGTGACCCGGAGCGCCTGGGCCAGCTCCTGCTCTCCCCACCTACCACACATGGCCTTGGGGGCCACACAGGCCACAGGGACGGGCGGGCAGAGCAGCTGCCGACTCTCCTAGGCTTGGGTCCTAGCAGCACCAACGAATGCACCAGACAACGAATACACACACTGAGCTCTTAGCGGCTGGTGTCAAGCGCCTGATGACGCCCCAAGGACGTCTCTACAGGAGCCAGCACTGCTGAGAGGATGAGTAAGTCCTTGTGTCATGTGGAACTGGGACGACAGATACCCACCCAGGAAAAGCTTGGGGAGAAGGGGCTGAGAGGCAGCGTCCTCCTCAGGGAAGGCACAGGGGAGCCCTGGGGAGGTTCGAGGAGCTGTCACTGTCAGGCCGGGAGAAAGCCACAAACTGACATGCTGCATGTTGTCAGGTGGCCACCCCCGCCACTCGGTGGCAACGGAGCATGAAGGTGGGAGCGACAAGCGTGGACACCAGTGGGGCACAGGCACTGATGAGCGAGGGCACAACGCGTCTGGAACAGCTTGGGAGCAGAAGAGACAAGAAGAGTCAACTGAGATGTGCCTTAGATTAAATCAGGCCGCGGCTGGAGTTCGGGTGAGAAAGGAGCTGCCAAGGACAATCTCCGACTCCAGGTAGAACATCTGGGGGAGCGGGGGTACACGTCACGGAGGCCAGAAAGGCGTTAGTGCAGAGTGCGTGGCCCTGGGGCAGTTGAGAGTCCCTGGCAGACCCAGAGACATGAACTAGAGAGCCATGAGCATGATGACAACACTGAAGCCCGTGGCATAGAAAGGTTTTTCTTCAAGAAAGCACAGCGAACAGAAAGGGTAAGCGTCAAGCTGGGTAGAGCTGAAGGGGAGAACAGAAAGGAGGAAGGCAAAGCAGTGTAGGACAGGGGGCAACCAGATGGGAGGGTCTCCTGAGGATGGGGTCAGAGTGAGCAAAGGAGGCAGGTTGATGCACCGCACAGAACGATGGGGATGAAGGTCAGTGTGGCGCCCCTAGAAGTCTCCACCAGAAACGAACGACCACCACCGGCTAGAAAGTCAGCAGAGACCGTTTCCTGAGCTGGCCACACACTAGGCCTGTGAGCCAAGCACAGCCGGGCCCAGCTCGCAGTCCACAGGCATCAGGGGATGCTGGCGGCCCCAGGCATCTCCGGGCCTTCTGTGCCTGAGAAACAGGGCAAAGCCGAGGTGGGCTGAGGCAGCAGCGGGAAACCTTAAAGAGGCCTCTTTGCTGGGACTCGCACTGCGAGGAGGGGGGAGGGGGGATCATCAAGGCCGGCAACCTCCAACCGCTGACCCTTGGTTCTGCCATGCAGTTTCACGCTGACTCGCTAGCCCCAAACACCCGAACCCGAAGCTCCGTTCTAAAGGAATCCCAGATCACAGTGCTCCCAAGCATTCAGGAGAAGCACGAGTAAAGTTGGGTTTACGCCTGGAGGAGAGGCCTTGCAACTCAGGCCTCTAAACACCATCCAAGAGGCCAAGGAGACAGGTCAAGGGCTGGAGCACCGCTTTTTGTGAGGGGCCCTGAGTCTGACCTCCAGCATCGTAAGTTTCATCTCCTTCACTGAGCACGGCCACATGAGTACTGAGCGCCATCCAGCCCACAGCACTTGACATCAGCACCATTTTCCCTAGCACTGCCTGCAACCTAGATGTGGAAAAAGGAAGAGAGAAGTCCTCCTAGATTAAATTCCAAGAAACTGGTTTGTTTTTATACTTGAGTGAGTTCACAGAAAAAACAAACAAGCACAAACACATGCCTATACATAAAGGAGTTAAAGCAGAATTCCACCTACAGACAGCAGAAGACACAAAATACAAATTAGCATTCAACAGAGGAGAATGAAAATAGGTGTCAAGGGCATGAATAATGAAAAAGGACGAAGCAGAATCAAAAAAATGAATCAAAGACAATGAATACAAATGAAAATGACAGTACCTGAAATTAAAGACTGAATGGGGACGTTTCCAACAAAGAGAAAAATGGCTGAACTAGATGCTAAACATGAAAAACAATGATCACAAATGCAGCACAAAGCGACAAAATGTGGAACTAAGAAAGTGCCCAAGGCTGGGGGGATCCGAGCAGTGTCAGGAGAAGACAGAGGAAGGATGGGACGGCAGTGCTTTAAATGGTCTTCCAGAACTGACAAAAGTATTAATCCTCAGGATCAGAAGTCTAATGACCTCCCCACCCCCAAATAAAAAGATGACCTCAGAGGCCAGGGGCTGGGATGAGCTCCCAGCTCAGAGGAAGAGCTAATGCCTCATGTAGGTGAGAGGCCCAGAGTTAGATCCCCGGCAGCACAAAAAGAGAAATGAACTCCTCAGTGGGCCGTTGAGAGTCCAAGTAAGTGCCCAACGCCGAAGAGGAAGAAAAAGCTTTGGGGAAAAGACAGACTTCTTACGAAGGAAGAACAATCTGGCCAACCATCAAAATCAACAGCAGTAATCAAAGCCAGCAGACAGTGAAACGGTACCTTTAATATTCTAGCAAAAAAAAAAAAAATTTCAGGCTAGAATTTTGAACCCAAGGAAAATATTCTTGTTTCAATGATGGACCAAAGAAGTTTGGTCCATCCAAAACAAAGACAGCCACAGTACAAACCGACGAAAACGCAATTTACGTAGACAGCACTTCAGAAAGAAGAAGAAAAACTACTGTGATGGAAGATCTGAGACATGGAAGGTAAAGTACACAAAGCAGCAGCATATAAACCTAGCAAAGTGCACCCATGGTACAAGATGATAATGATGAGGAGGAGGAGCAGGAGGATGGTGTCTATTTGAGGGGGGAAACAGGACAGGAAGGACTAGGACAAAGCCTAATAAAAATAAAGACAAATGAGTCATGTGGGGAGTGGTACAGGAAACACCCCAGTGCCCCTGGATGCCGCTCTGAAGAGAAATACTAATAAAACTTAGGTTTGATTCAGTTAGTAGGTCTGCATTTTAGGGAAACCACTAACAGAAAAACTTGGTGGCGAGCACGTTGAATATTTCAACTTACACGATTGTGACGGGGGCAGAGAACAATGACATAGGGATGTCTTATCAAAGGCATCAAATCTCAAACACCCACACCCACACGGTGGGCTGATCTCAGTCCTGGCTCTGTGCTCCTCACAGATCACAGCTGATATGGAGATCAGGAGACAGGGGGACAGTAGGTGGGGCGAGGCTCCACCAACTTGTGTTGTCCTTTTGCAAACCCAGCTGCTGTACTATGGCTCTGGTCCCAGGCAAGCGGAAAGTACTTGGTGCCCAGGGCGTGGCTCACACAGGGAGCATTTACCTTGCCCCTGGCACCAGGAAGGAGAAAAAAAAAAAAGGGAAGCGAGGAGGAGGACAAGACAGAAATGTCACAGCAGAATATGCACAACGCAAATGATCCAACAGAGAGGAAAAGGTTCAGAGTACGCAGGAAAGAACAAAAACCCTTGGAAGTGAAATGCTTGAGAAGGGCTCTCTGGAGAAGATGCAAGCCTTTATGGGCAAGAATTCTTCTCTGGGAATGAGAAATAGGAGCCTTAATGACTTCAGCTGAAGCAGATATAATTTGAGGGGCAGAGTGAACATCTGCTTAGTTCTTACTAGAAAACACCGTTGAGTTCCTTATTTACATCTGTCATTTAATCCAAACAACAAAAGTCTAGTTGTAAGTAGAAGGTGACAAAACTGGAATTCTGTAAAACTGTTCAAAACTGGAGAGCCTAAAAACTGCCTGTTTTTTCTAGATCTAGGTATGTGGACTTGCGCAACTTTGTGAACTTAACTTCAATGAAACAGGTAAAACTAGTATCGACCCTGTCCAATCTCCAGAGTGATCAGATTCCAGTCTAAACTCACTGTCCTGGGCCGGAGCGATAGCACAGAGGTAGGGCATTTGCCTTGCGCGCAGCCGGCCCGGCAGAGCCAGGTTCGATTCCTCCGCCCCTCTCGGAGAGCCCGGCAAGCTACCAAGAGTATCTCGCCTGCACGGCAAAGCCAGGCAAGCTACCCGTGACGTATTCAATATGACAAACACAGTAACAACACGTCTCAAAATGGAGACGTTACCGGGCCTGCTCGAGCAAATCGATGAACAACAGGAGGACAGAACAAAAAGATAATGTAGGTGAAACTAGAAACTAAAAAACAAACAAACAAACAAAAAAAAACTCACTGTCCTTTCTATGGCCTGAGCCCTCTGAGGCTGTTAACTGCTCCTTTCCTGGATTCATAGTATGTATGATTCTAATTGTACCAACTGCTTATTACATCATATTTTTTGTTTTCATATTTTCTCCATAGCACTATATATTAAAATACCTACAACTGTATTAAAGACAGAAATAGTTTTTAGACTGTCTCTAAAACTTAGACTGCCAGACACAGATACGTTCACTAAGTGATTGGTGAACTAAAGATTTACTTCTACACTAAAGCGATGGGACAAATTTTCATTCTACTAAAATGACTTTTTTTCTCAAAATCAAGACTGTCTACAGGGGCCGGAACAATAGTATAATGGGTAGGGCAATTGCCTTGCATGCAGTAGACCTGGGTTCGATCCCTGGCACCCCATATGGTCTCCTGAGCCTACCAGGAGTAATTGCTGAATGCAGAGTCAGAAGTAAGCCCTGAGCATAGCCAGGTATGGACACCTCCCCACCCCAACACACACACACACACACACTTTAATAAAAAGTGGGGTGAGTTGGGGTGAGAGATAGTATAGTGGGGAAGGCACTTGCCTTACATGAAGCTGACCTGAGTTCAATCCCTGAATCTCACATGGTTCCCAAGCACTGCCAGGAGTGATCCCTGAGTGCAGAACCAGGAGTAACCTGAGCATCTCTGAGTGTGGCCCAAAGGGGGGGGGGGGGAGGAGGGAAAAGGGATACAGAGCACATGCAAGTGCTTGTGGCCCTGTGTTTGGTCCACCCCAGGCTGAAAAATATTAAAAAAAAAAACTGTCTTAGTAAAAGATTGTTTAAACTAGTGTCATTAGTGTTTCTCAAGTGGGAGCCACATGGCCCCTGATGCCCTGGCCCAAGGATATTACAAGAGGTTACAGCTGAACACCTGTGTGGGGCAGGGGGCTGACAGGCATAAGACTAGGGGGCCGATTAGTAGGACAGGGACGGGTTCCAGGGAGGAAACAAGAAGTTAGGGCCTTAGTCAGAGAAAGGCCGAGAAACCCCAAATTATGTACTCCATATAGGTATAATATTTGTAGTGCATTGTAAGCTTTTAAAGAACCAAAAAAATTGGTCTGCACTTGATATAACAAGTTTCAATAGCTATGGAATTTAAAATAAATATACATAATAACACTGCTTGATTATTTTTCTTAAGTAAAACTAGTCATTTCAAGTGTTCAGATCTCTCAAGAAAGTCTAAGGTCCCAGAAAATCTAATAAGTATGGAACTGGGGCAATTCCTCACTCTGGGCTACCATTTCAAATCTACAAAATTCTTTCATGTTGGTTAACCACCACAGTAAAACATGCAGTCTACAGAAAAACATGCAGAACCTGAAAAAAACCTTAAGCAATTTTATAACCCACAGGGAATATATGTTGTTTTTCATGACTATTAATCCTTAGCATTGTTACTTTTCTATCGCAGAAAATCCTCAATACATTTTAACTGGGAAAAAAGGAAACAAAATGATGTTTACCTTTTGGAAAGTAGATACTGGTGAAATAGCAAACATATTCCCCTCTCCAAATACTTCTGCCCAATTCCTTTGAGCCACTTTCATTCTGTTTTTAAAGTGGTATTCATTATCAGGATTGAAAGCCTAGATTCAGAGAGAACAGAGAAACATTATTATTACCTATTTCTATAGCAACACCTATTAGCATTAGAAAAGAAGATAAAAATAAGAGAACCCTTGGACTCCTTCACTCAGGGAATCTCTCTCCCAGAGTCTCCCGCAGAGCGGCAGAGAGGACCCATCCCTCTGCACAGCACAGCGGGCAGGGCCGGGGCAGAGGGAACTCGAGCTCCAGATGCAGCCGGGCTGCCAAGCCTGAGCTGGGCAATGGGGAAAAGAGAGCCAAGTTAGGAGGGGACGGGACGGGCCCTCCTCCGTGCAGCGACTGCCCTGAGACAGGGACAAAGTTCAGAAACCAAGCCAGCACACGTTCTAGGGGAAGCACTCAGGATGTGAATAATCAAGGAGACAGAAGGGGAAATTTCAGTCATCCTAAAAGCTGAGAAATGATTAAATTAGGCAACAGTAGAGCGGGCAGGGTACTAGCCTTGCATGCGGCTGACCCAGGTTCAATCCCTGACATACAGTCCCTGGGTGCAGAGCCTGGAGTAAGCCCTGAGCACCCGTGGTGTGGATCAAAAACAAAGTCAAAAAAGATTAAGTTAGAAAGGTATACAAAGTGGCTGCTCCGCTTTTAAAATAAAAAAGTAATGACATTCAGAACTAAGATAATACTGTTAATGCAAAAATTATCGTGATCATTCATAAATCACATTAATAACAGTACAAACAGTAGAATACATAAAATTAACCAAATCCCACCACCACGAAATACTTGATGTTAGATGTACTGTACCATTGTAAGCACCCCCAGGAGACCAATGGGAATTGGGTCTTGTTTTATTCTCTCTGCAACCAGTTCTATTAACAGCATCAACATGTTGTAGATCCCCTCATGAATTTCAGTGCCCCACTTGTGAACAGCACTTGACGTCAGGAGCTACAAAACAAAGAATAATTTTGTTTGGGGCAGAGTCTCACTTTAGAAGAAAACAAGTCTACATTCATGAGTTCAATCTTAAGTGAATCAAGAGACCGTTACTGTAATGCACATATTTTCACAGTGGATTTCTTTGAAAAGATTCTTAATTATAATCCACCTATATTCATTAACTGCACATTCAACACTTTAGTTGTTGAATTGTGATTCCCTTACACAAAGCATTGTATGTTTTTGTTTTTCTCCTTTTCATTATCACTAGGGGAAGTCCAGCCATATAGAACAGCTAAAAATGAGAACATTTTCTGGTTCAACTTTCAGGGGACTGTATACCTTTGACAAATACATTGATTTTTCAGTTATTTTGGTTTATCCAAATTCTCATCTTTGAAGAAGCATAATTCCTTTAAAATCAGAAGAAAGACCTAACAAATGTGAAAAGAACTCAAGTATCAAAAGATCTAACAAATAGGTAAGATCTACAAGTCTCGGAAAAATCTAACAAATGTGAACATATCTTAAAAAACAGTAAGCTGTTGTTAAAAAATATCAACTCTTAGAGGGTATGGTGCCGCCAGCAGCAGGTCAGTCTGTACCTGTGAGGCGAGTGCATCAGCAGCCTATGGCGCCTTCAGACTTCCAGATACTCCAAAATTGCTGCTGTGCCTTTGACCAGACCCCAAAAACTTGGGGCAAAGTTTACCAAGAAAGTAAACGGCCAAAAG